>OVBE01001375.1:0-37305 GCA_900406425.1 Iberis pinnata | reverse complement strand
ATATCCGGATCCGGATCCGGGCTCCTCGGGTATCCTAATTTTCGGAGCGGATCCGGGGATCCCGGATCGGATCTCGGATCCCGGATAATAATTCCACCCCTATAGTAGACTTTTTTGACAGGTATGTGTTTTTCAAACTTGTTTATTTAGTTGATCCAAATATTGTTATCACTTAAAGCCAAGTGTAATATTGATTTATTTATTATTAGATATGTGCTTTGAAAGGTGTTCATATTTCATTTTTGCCAAGGAGATTGGTAAGTGTAAGAAATATGTTTGCCGAGCTAAATTCTTGTTAGATTTTTGTGTGATATAATGGTATTATGACATCTAAAAATTTATAGATTATGCCATTTATAATTAGAAACATAGCTGTTTTTTTATAACATAACTAGTTTTGATTTAGTAACCATTGGATTTTAGAAATGCAATGTTAATATATCCATTGATTAAAAATATATATTTTTTACTTATTGGAATATTAAATTATGTGTGTACGATTTTTTTCTCTAACTTGATTAGGAACATATTTTATTGTTTACCTCTGTTTTGGTTCTTGTATGCATCATTAGATTTCTCATTTGATAAAATGTATGTACAGTAGAGTTTCTTGTAGATATTTATTTGTTAACATTCAATTGATGAAAATTGGTAAATTTATTTTTTTTGTATAGGAAAATTGCAGTTTACAATGTCGTTTTGGTGATTATGTGTACCTTAAAGAGATCTAATTTTATAAAATAAATATATCTTTGAGCTTTTTGTGGATATTTGTTTGCTAATATGTCGATTGATGAAAAGGTAGATACTTTTGGTGTTGGAACATTACATTAGATTGTGTGCTTATAGTGTCAATAATCTCAGTCTTAAATAGGAAAATACATTGTTTCTGTGTTTTTTTCTTTTTATTGTAAAAGTTATTTCTACGTTTTAGAGCTTGTATATATTATAAGGTCTTTTATTTTGTGGATATACTTCTAATTCTTATGTATACTTAGAATGTATTTTTTTTAACTCAATTATGCAATTAACTTGTATCTGAAGTTACATAGGATTTAAGAAAGGAAGGACAACAATGAAAATTTTCAAAAATCTATGTCTTGAAGCACAATATTCTTGGCTAGTTTCTTTGCACAAGTGTTAGTAGATTTGAAATAATATTGGACCTTAAACTTTGAAAAAATCTGTCTCCAAGCGTTGACAATATGGTGATAGTGATGAAGCTTACGATTAAGCATCGTTCCATTTAAGTAGTCAATGACTAATTTATTATCTCCTTCGAAAATAACCTGTGTGTAGCCCAAACCATTAGATGCCTGAATCGCCCAAAGTAAGCTTGTAAGCTTTGCCTCGTCGATATTTGCACGGCCCTCATATTTTCCCATTCCACAATGAAGCACTTGACCCATACTATTGCGAATTATCCAACCTAATCCATGCTTTCGGTTTTCAAGAGAGAATGACACGTCAAAGTTACATTTGACCCATCCAAATGGTGGTGGTGTCCAACGGCGTTGTAAGCTTCGGTATAAAATGCACGAGGAGCCTTGTTTTTCTGAAGTTTGAGTGGAGTTCCATTCATTAACATCATGTAATACCTTCTCCCTTGCTGATACAAAGCTCTCTCCTTGGTGATTGAAAATTAGATTATAACGTATTTTTCAGATTCTCCACATTATAGCATAAGGCAATGAGTAGTTTATGGAAGTGGCATGTATAGCTGTAGAACCATCAAAATGATAGTTAAGCTTGGTGGTTAAAGGAATAGAAGGATCCAACATTGTTTGATCCGAGAAGCCAAAGCTTCACCATAATTGTACGGCATAGGGACAAGTAAAAAATAAATGATTAGAAGACTCTTCGCTATCACATCCATGTCTACAAAAAGGATCCACCAAAACATGTCGTTTAATTAAATTTTCGGAGGTGCTTAATGTCTGAGAAGCCAAGCGCCATAAAAATGGAGTAATTTTGGTGTGAGTTTCATCTTCCAAAGCTTTGTTGCTAGACTCGAATTTGAAGCTAAAGGAGGTTGTCGATCTATAACATTATCAAAATGAATAGTTGATAGTTGATAACCTGATTAAGCTGTGTAAATACCATCCTGGGAGTATTGCCAAATCACCTCGTCTTCGTCATTCTTGCCGGATTGGAAAATATGATAAATATGGTTATGATCCACAGGATCCACCAGTTCATTTATCATTGAATGATTCCATTGTCTGTTGGCAGTTAGCAAACATGCTACAGGAAGATGATTATTCCTTGAATCAAGAAGTTTTGGTGATCAGTAGTGATTAATGTGTTAGATTCTATGAAATCATTAAAATATCTTTATTATTCCTTTGTCTCTTAGTCTAACTTGTGTGTTTATAAGAACGCAAAATAGAATTTTCTTGTGTTGTATACGGCTGAAATGTCATACTTGTGCTTCATAGTATACAACCATGCTTCTTGTTTCACCAACACTCTTTGTGAATGACACCCAAATCAAGATATCAACTTGCTGTGAAAATTTCTAGATAAGAATTATAAGGAATAAAAAAAAACTTTGAGAGCGAAACACAAATCGAGGCAAACATCATTTCTCTAAGGTTTTTATTAATAAATATAAACAATTTTAAAAATTTATATAGAAGTTTTTAAAATCCAGTTTCATTAGAATAACTTAAATAAAAATAAATATATATTTTTTCATATTATCTTAAAATTTTCAACAACTTACGACAACGAAGTTGAATTTTAACAAAAGTTATATGTTCTTGTTGTATGATTTAAGTGGACAATTTGATTTTTAAGTTAAATTTAGGATTGCATTGTAGTTGTTTATTTGATTTTCTTAATATTGTTCATTCTTTCTTAAGAGTTTTGAACTATCGTGATCTTGACTTCTGACTTGTTTGGTTCTAATAGTACTTATACTTGAATCTTAATTGTTGATTGCTATTCTGAGTATAACAGATGCAAGTATTTGAATCTCATTTTTAGGTCATACCCCTTCAATTTTATAATCTTAGATATTTTACCTTTGTCGCCCATATTACATGCAATCAAACTAGTTTGTAGAAAAAATATACCACATTTTTCTTATAAAAATTCCACCAAACATAAAAAATTGGAATAAAGGGTTTATAATTTTTTTTTTTGAGTTGAGACCACTAATTATAGTCTATTAGTTTCTAGATACTTAACATATCCATTTATAAAAAGGTGGATTTATTTTCCTCATTGAAATTTTTTTGAGTTTAGTCCACTAACTTGATTAGGAACATATTGTTTATCTCTGTTTTTGTTATTGTATGTATCTTAGTGTATCTCATTTTAAAAAATGTATGTACGATAGATAAAGGCTATTATAGATATTTATTTTCTGAAATTCGTTGATGAAAGTTGGTAGATATTTTTTTGGTATAAGAAAATTGCATTGTGTGTTTATAGTGTATGTATTCTCGATTTTTATCTCTGTTTTGGTGATTGTTTTTATCTTAAAATCTCTAATTTTGTAAAACATATGTATCTTTGAGTTTCTTATGGATATTTGTTTGCTAATATTTTCATTGATTAAAATATAGATTTCATTTTATTTTTGGTATTAGAACACTATATTGTGTGCTTATAGTATCTAATCATAATCTTAAATAAGAATATACGTTGGAGTCTTATTTATAAAATGTATGTTTGTTGACTTTTTCTTATTGTGATAGTAGGTTCCTTGTATTCATTTTCTCTTTTCACTATAAAAATGAAGGATTAATTCCAGCATTGTATTAGTCGGAAATTAATTTGAAAAAGAGACATACGACTAATTTCCGACCAGAATGTTAGAGTCAGGAACAAGGTGGTCGTAATTGTTTGATTAGTCGAAAATTTGTAGAAAATTTTTGACAAAATATTTAGTCAGAAATTTCGTCAAACACGTGGTCGTTAATTTCTCGCAAAGGCTACCAAAAAAATTTTCAACTAATTATTTTCTATTGTCGGGAAATAGTCGTTAAAAAAATATATATATCAACTAATTTCTGACTTAAGGAAAAAAATATTACCTACTAACGATCGATAATAATAAATATATATATATATATGCTTACTATTTTACGTTAATATTATATATATATATATATATATATATATTAAAAAACTCTAAAATTTTGCAAGATAAAATTAGATTATATATAACTGAAAACTAAAATACAAAATTAGAGTTTAACATTAAAAGTAAAGCTAAATAACATTTTACACGTTTAAAAGTTAATGGTTGAATTTGTATCTGGAAAATTCCTCTACATCATTTCACACCACTGTTAAACGGCTCCAACCTTATTGTTAAGATTTTTAATTTGTTGTTGAGCCGCTTGCGGTTGGTTTGAGTCTCAGTAAGTTTTTTTTTTAGTTTTTTTAAATTTTCCCTCATAATTTCCAAATCACTGTGAAGAAGATCCGCCGTTCTTGACGTCCATATACTGAGACAAGGATTATAATCCATATCGCCTTCCATTCTTGACTTCTATTTCCTAAAAAAAATTTTGTTAGTATTAAAGTTGACATTTAACTTTTTGTTTTAAAATTAATCACCTTGAAATAAATTTTATGTTTTTCTTTCTAAGTAAGCTGGTAATCATGCAGAGTATCTTCGTTTTGAGTTAGTTGGGTAACTTTTTCTTGCTTCAATACTCGACAACGACCGATGATATATTTTTATTTACCATCAATAAATTTTTCATCAGTTTTGCGTTTATGAGTTGCCTCCATAAACGTCGCCATATCTGGATATGCTCATGTTACTGAGTCTCGCTATCAAAAAAATTATTAAGAGATATTATTGATATTATAATATACTTAAACTTTAAAGAAAATTTTAAATTTTAATTCTACCATTGCTTCCACTTTACGAACATAAGGTTCTACTCCACAGGTGTGTACGTAGATTTCATACCCACCTCGCTCGCTTTTTCGGTTATCCGAGTTTTTTGCACCTCCAATTTTTTTCATCTGTCCAATATTGGATTAGACTCGACCAAACCGAATCCAACATCCATCTTGGCTTATCTTTTCCTTTCTTCCACTTTTGATTCCACAAGTAGACTTTTTCTTTTAACCGTGTCGAACAAACTTGGTCAAATTCTTTACGCACAAGAGTTGTATGTGCGTCATCCCAATTGTTAAAAATTTCAAATTTTGTATTTTAAGTTGTAAAGTTACCTTTACTAAGAACAACATTAATGTAAATAATAACTTAAATATTTCATACCACAAAAATTTTGAACCAACGTTCTCTCATACCACCAGAAACAAGATACCAATTTTGGACAGGTTCTGTATAATCGTTTTTCATTATTGTTTTAATAATTTAATATTATAATTACTAATATTTAATAAAAGAAATCGTTGAATAAAATATTATACTTTTTACCAGCCAACTCCATTATAAAATGTTGGATTGAGAATTTTTAATGCCTCGCGATCTGGTGCGCGGAGTAGGGTTTCCAACGACATATGCCGAAGCGGATTATTATTTTCTTGTTCTTCAGGTTTTGGTGGTTGTTGCGGTGGTGGTGGTGCGTAATACTCTGGTACATGCGATATATTCGGAAATTCTGAGTCAAACAAATCTTGGAATTGTGAAGGAGGTTGTATCTCTGAACCTATCCCTGAGAACCCTACAATATCATTTCTTGCATAAGCATGAAAACCTTTCCATGATCTAGACATAGTACCATAAAACATATAAAAACACAATAATTAAATATTACAAATATTACTAATACAATAATTATATAGCATGAATATGTATATAAATAATTTAAACCTAAACCATTATCATACCTATACTTAAATGTTACATAACCTAGATATTGAATATGTAATTCAACAAAATCTAATTCCATACCTATTATTCCATACCTATATCTATAATTTCAAAACTAGAATTTAACTTAGTGTAAACAATACATAAAATTAAAAAGATATAACCTAATCTTGATTTGTTTGATCAGTTGTGGAAGGATTGTAGAGAGATGTTCGATGGTTAACACAATTAGTTTCACTAATAAATAAAACATAGGAAAGTATACATGTATGAACTTGCAATCGATTCATGCACTTCCTTAGGGAGTAGTTCTGATAGTGTAAATGACAGTAAATGTTGCAAAAAAACATGAGCATTGTGTGACTTCATCCCTCAAAACTTGCCATTTTGGTCATCAATGCAACGACTCGAATTTGATGCATAATTATATGAAAACCTTACATATTCATAATCCAGCGAAACAATTTATTTTTTGCATGTGCAGAGATCCTAAAAATGGGGATTGGACCCTTCGTTTTTCCAATCAAGTGCAATGATGGCCCGAAAAAAATGACTGGCAAATCCATACGTGATTTGATGTTATCTTTTGTCTTTCCTTGAACATTTAGAATTGTATGGATAATGTTATCGAATTTTTTTCTCGATATGCATTACGTCGAGATTATGCCTAAGCAAATGATTCTTCCAATAAGGCAATTCCCAAAATATATTTTTCTTGTGCCAATTATGAAATTCTCCATAACCACCAACGACAGTATGACCATTACTTGGAACAGGCGTGGGCCCATCTGTATCATCCCAATTCTTCTTGAACAGATACTTGTTGCGCCTATATGGATGTTTGTATGGAAAAAATCGCATGTGACAATCAAACCAAGAAGACTTGCGGCCATGTTTGAGTTGAAAAACATCTGTATTATCTTGACAATATGGACATGCCAACCTGCCATGAGTGGTCCATTCCGTGAGCATTCCATAAGCTGAAAAATCACTAATTGTCCATATTAATACAACACGCAAGTTGAAATTAGTATTGTTTGAGACGTCAAACGCGGTAACATCATGGTGCCATAAATATTGTAATTCATCTATTAATGGTTGCAAGAAAATGTTCAATGATCTTCGATGATGATTAGGACCTGAGACAAGTATAAAAAGAAACAAGAACTCTCGTTTCGTGCATAATGCAGAGGAAAGATTGTATGGTGTCACAATAACCGGCCATAAAGAAAATTTTCTCCTTGTTTTCTTAAAAATATTAAATCCATTTGTGCATAATCCAAGATATACATTCTTTGATTCCGAATTATGGATATTTTGTACACAAATGTTTCCATGCTTCTGCATCAGATGGATGTGAGATATCCCCGACTACTAATGTTCGGCATGCCATCTCATAGCTGAAGCAGTGTGTTATGATTGATACTCCCTCTGTTACAAAATATAAGGCTTTTTAACCATAAACACACATTTTGAGAAGAAAAAAATTTTCACAAGAAAACATTTATTATGCTCCAATTATTGTTCTAATATTCTGTCAATTTCAAAGCTAGTTAGTTAATTATTGTGTCAATGCATTGTGCAGAATTTTAGATAAATTTAGTTTGGTGCAAAAATCACAATCTAAAATTTTAAAATTTTGATAAAGGAGCCAAATATGTGATATGTTTTGCTTATAAAAGCACCACAAATAAAGACGATGGGATATTTATCTATTTTCATGGATTCTTGTTTTGATTTGAATTTACCCAATCTAAATTTTGAGCATAATTTTTTGTTTGATTTAAATGAGATTCCACCACAAGAAGAAGATTTACCAACTCACTCCAAAGAATATCCTAACAATATCAATTCAGGTAACCAAAAATTTATTAGATGCCAATTACTCCAACGAATAGTCAGGAGTATTTCTAACAATTTTTTAAATGGTTGATTTAAAATAATTTTGAAAATGCATATGACTTTTGTTTTTATTTTGAGACAAGTGTTTTTTTCATCTGTTCATCTTCCTCAAAGATATTTTCACGATAGTTTATTTTTTATTTTTTGTGATAATTTATTCTTTTTTTCATGTTTCCTTAAAATGGGATTTTCATGTTCTGTTAAGGTTTAGCATCTCTGTACCAGGGTTTAGATCAATGTAAAAGTGATTGATGAACTTCTTCTTCTTTATTTATCGAACAAAAGCAAATGTAATACACTTTCAAATAACCGATTAGAGTATCAAGATGCATATAATACGCATAGGAGTGGAGTTTATGCAAATGTAACACTTTCAAATAACCAATTTTATACACATTTCGTACCACTTGTCCAAACTCCATGAATGCATATATAACTAGCTATATAGTAAAACCCCCATAGACCTGAACCCACTTCAAAATGAAGCAGTGCGGGTGTGTGACATACAATTCACACAATGTTGGATATTGAGAAATGATATCATGTCACCATACATCTCTTCCATTATGCCATTTAGTGTTTTCCCTTGTTGTCGATGATGAGTTGCTATGAGAACTCCATCTATAGAGGATAAGTCGTTGATGAGTTCTGTAATTTTTTCGGATAAGAGATCACATACGTTTTTAATTTAACAGTGCAATTCTACGTAACGTGTACTCTAAATATTCTATGTGATACTTACATCTTACAAATATACATTTTTCTTACAACAGATAATGATAAATGGACGAAGAACCCGAATTAATCTCTCAAATGAGAAAAGATGGGAGATTTACATAGCTTTACTAAAGAAGAGTGTTGATGGAAAATTGAGAAAATATACTACAACCGATATTTCTCATCAATTTTCAGTTCCTAAAGCAATGGTGGGAAAGATTTGGAGAAGAGCAAAAGAAACCTCGAGTAGTGGAAAGGTCGATGTCTCTCATAGGCGATCGGGAAAATGTGGACGAAAAAAGATATCGCTTGATTTAATTAAAGTTGTTGATACTCCATTACAAAGACGAAGAACTTTGAGAACGTTTTCTCTGGCTATGGATGTGAGTCTTGGAACATTTTTTAGGAAAATGAATGATGGAGTTATTAGACGTCTTATTAGTAGCATTAAGCCCCATTTGAAGGAAGAAAATATGAAAAGAAGGCTAGAATTTTGCATCTCTATGTTGGATAAAAATACTTTACCTCACGAACCGAAGTTTGTCGATATGTACAATATTGTACATATCGATGAAAATGGTTTTATATGATGAAGAAGACCGAGAAGTATTATTTACTTCCGGTTGAAGAAGACCCACATCGTACATGTCAAAGTAAGAAATTTATCGAAAAGTAATGTTTCTAGCTGCGATGGCTCGTCCAAGTTTTGACGAGGAAGGAAACGAGATATTTTCTGGAAAAATTGGAATATTTCATTTTTCTGATAGGCAACCAGCTAAGAGACGGAGTAAAAATAGAGATGCTGGAACTTTAGAATGAAAAGCATCAACTTCTGTTACGAGAGAAGATATAAAAACGTGTTTGATTCAAAAAGTTCTTCCGAAAATTTATGAAAAATGGCCAATAGAAGAGCGGGGGAAAACTATTTTATTCAACAAGATAATGCAAGAACACATATTAGAAGCGGGGATACAGATTTTCAAGAAGTTGCATCGAAAAATGGCTTTGATATTCATTTGATGTGTCAACCATCGAACTCACCGGATTTGAATATTTTGGATCTTGGATTTTTTAGTGCCATCCAATCGCTACAACACAAGACGTGCCCAAAAACCATAGAAGATCTTCTTCATGCGGTAGAAGAGTCATTTCAAATTTATCCCACAAAAAAGATAAACCGTATTTTTTAACTCTTCAATCTTGCATGCAAGAGATCATGAAAATTGGAGGATCAAACAAGTACAAGATTCCGCATATGAAGAAATCCACGATGGAAAATGATGGTAACATTCTCATTCAACTAAGTTGTGACGCAATATTAGTACAAAGTGTCATGAACTCACTAAATTCATCTGATTAGTGAAGTTAATTTGCTCTTTTATTGTTAATTTATCAACTACGGTTATGTTTTTTTCGTTAGTTTTCATTTACTTGGCTTATGTTTTATTTGTAGCTTGGAGTTTTTATTTAAACTTAAAATAACTTTATTAATTTGTATCATTCATCTCAGTATATATTCTCTTCTCCTCACGTAACAACATCACAATTTTTTGTTTTAAACAAATCACCAACTTAATTAAAAAAAGAAATAGCTTAAGCATCAAACAAAAAAAAATCTAAATAAAACATTCGATGAAAAACTAAAACAACATAGGAAGATAAATTTTCAACATAACAATAATAGTTTTCACCATTTATTTATCGGGATGAAATACGTCGTAAAACTTCTCGTTGAGATCGAGTTTTCGAGTGGCGTAGTATTCGATCCTTTTTACATCTTCTGATTTGTTTTCTCCCTCTTCTTCTTGTTTCTTTTTTCCTTTTAAAATTTCATTCTCTTTTTCTTGTTCTATTTTTTTGAGAAAATGGTTTACTGTATGTTTGTGTATGTTTTTATAATGTTAAAAAGCATTAATTACATAATTAAGGAAAAAGTCTATGTGATGTAAAGTGAAGAAGACAAAATTAGACTTTTGTAATTCTTTAACTTTACTAGTTTAAATAGTTTAATAATAATTGGTAGTTTAAATGATTTTTTGCATATATATTGGAGAAAGCCTTATAATTTGAAAAAAAAACAAAAGTTTCTAAAAAGCCTTATATTTTAAAACAGAGGGAGTACAATCTCTTTAATCTATCTGCAAGAGGCAAGTACCACATGCATTGGTGATGAATTTTAGATCTTCTAGTAGTAATTTTTTATCGTTGTGCCACATAAAATTTGCAAGCTTCCAAACTTGCATCTTCTTTCCAAAAGATCATGCAGTTTTCCTTACATACGTCTATGATTTGGAAAGGTAATCTAAGGACGGATACCAACTTTTGTATTGCGTAATATGATGCAGGTGCAAAGTTTTTGTTGGGCAGATACTCTTTAACAAAGTCAGCTGTTGCATCTACACAATCTTCACTCAAATTGTACTTCGTCTTTCATCATCCTAGTCGCAATTGATAATGGTGAATGACCTTCTTTTCAACCATCATATATAGGTTGTCTAACATCATCTAACATTTCAAAAAACCGCCTAGCTACAAATTTGGTTCTTCTAAAACATTAGGATTTTGCGCCATTTCTCTATGTGCATCATTAACCATTCGATAATATTGTTTTCTATCTTCGGTTGAGTACATTCTTCGACATTTATACTCGGACCACTTTCTTCGGACACTCGTCTACTCTGACTATTTTCACTTGTTCTTGGCAAGGAAATAAAATATTCTCCTTGGGAAAACCACACAAAATATCCAGGTGTAAAACCACGCCAATAACAATGCTTCCATATGTAGGAACCGAGATTCACACTGTCAATTTATATTAGTTACGGTAAATCAGAGCGTACTCTAAATTTCCAGAGATCCCAGATTTTTGTGAATCAGAACGCGGAAAAATCAGAACACGAAAATGATAAAATACGAGTGCAAATTTAATAACTAAAAGAGGGAAAACGTGGTCTTATTCTGAATTTGCGTATAAGTGCGTTCCAACATGTGATAAGCATCGACTACGTGAGCTGCTGGCAAATTATGTAGTACGAATACCTAAGACGAGTAACACATTTAGATGCGACTACCGTACTATCAAGAGGGTTAGCTTCCAAAGGTATCTATCTAGCGGTAGATCCTCTAGATTCAACGTCAACTATGTTCCAACCTCGAATCGTTGGCGAGGAACATTATGAAGCTGCACAACAAGTAAAGCAAACTTTACAACGTTACAAGGAGCTTCAGGACATTATACCTAATTGAGTCGCAACTCGCTAACAAAAGCGGAAATTATTCTAAAGCCCTAAGTTTTCTTGTGCGGAGAATTGAAAGTGTCTCGTCTCTTCTTTCTCATCTCTCTTATATTGGCTTCAAGGTTGGTCCGCATTCCTTTTCGGTCTCTGATTCTTCTGCAAAAATCTTCCTTTTCTCCTCTAGAAACATTCATTTTTTGCATTCCTTCCATTTCTTTTATGGCTTACGGAACAAGTTGTGACGATCATCGTAATTGGACTTAATTCTCACCTGGAATTGCAAGTGGGCCTTTTATCACGTTTTAGGCCTCATCGAGCCGCTATGCGGTTTATGATATTTTACAATTCCTATCGATGAATCGGTTTTTCTTACGACAATGTGATGCAAACTTTGCGAAAAGTTAGCCATTACCGCTTCATATGATGAAATGGCGCGAATACATTCTCACGACTGCTCTAGAGAATGATAGTTTCAGTCGTATAGTCGAGATAATCATCGGCGTTTTAAGTTAGCCATCATCGTTTTATACGATTGAATTTGAGAGATTCAGCTCGCCAGTTGGTGAGTTGATTGTGCATTTAGCATTCATGTTACCGAGTCCGGCATAAGGGTCATAAGATTAGAAATGTTTGAAGATATTCACGTGGATGGTAGAAGCTGAAACTTTGACACAAGATATCCACGTGAGTTAGCTTTCATATGTAAGCTGTTTCAAGTCAATTCGTTGCCGCAATCAAGAGTTATGACAATTTTACTGAAGACTGGTTATTTAGCTCGCTAATTGGCGAGCTGAACTTGCTTGTGAGGTCTAACTCGCCAATTGGCGAGCTTCACGTATGCGTTGAATGTATCTAGTTAAATTCAGTGTGTACGTGTTGAACACGTATTGTAAACGTGTTGAACATACTTTCATAAATGTGTATTGTGCATACGTAAACATGTTGTCCACAAATGGTAAGATTTGGGGCCAAAGTGTTTGTTCGGAGATTATGATTGCTCCTGGTTGTTCCGAAACGTATTTGTTGAGATATTTTGTATTTCTCAGACATTGATACCGAGTATGCTAGTTTCTACCCCGATATTGGATGTAAGCGAATTATCTTGCCTCGTTAAAACCTCAGTGATAAGAAAACCCGGTGGGAAAAAAACTTTTCGACTAAGGACAAAAGAGTACAGAGATAATCGCTTAGCGGTTCTACGATTTTATCTGATCCTTCCGAAATATATTCCTTATGGTCTTTTGGAAGTATCGCAGCTTGTTAATTTGATCGGGATGATTCGACTAGTGCGGTTTGATGTTCGGATCGTGTGATTACTTCAACGATGGTTTTTAAACATCGATTTCATCGTGAACTATTTGGACACCAACACCATACATTTTCTATGTATATAAACTTTTCATTATCACATTTAACACAGGGACAAGACATCTTACCAGATTCACGCGAAATTTTTTTATTTGTAGCAAATTACATGAATTCATCTAGATCCTTTTTGAACTCTTCTCGGATTTCTCCTGTCTCTTCATGTATTCGATTATACATCCCCTCTTGAAATTTAAATATATTAGTAAAAACAGTTTTTAAAACAAAAATTGGAATTCTTTTAGTGTTTTGTGAGTATGATTCGTAAGGGAGGAAATGGCTGGTTTTATAGTAAATTTTTCCGATCACATTAATTAGTTTGAAATTCATTGGTAAAATTTTGAAAATTTTAAGACTAAACTGAAGAAAAATTTCTAACTAATATTATTATCGTTTTTTTTTTTACTTTTTCTGACTAGAATCCGACAATATATTATTTTTCCAAAAAAAGAAAATTTAGTGAGAAATTTGTCCCTAAATTTATCCGACTATTTTTCAAAGAATCCATCACTATTCCGACTAAATTGCGATAATTTATTTTTTCTCCAAAAAACCAATTTAGTCGGTAATTTTTCGGATATATTTTCCAAGTATTTTCCTACTAATATGTATGTCCTATTAATTACCGACGAAATGTTTATTTAGTCGGAATCTAGTAGCAAATTCAAGGAAAAACTTTTCGACCTTGCATTTGGTCAGAAATGTTTCCTCATTCTTGTAGTGTTTGGTGATCAATAGTGATTATTGTGTTAGAATCAATAATTGAACTTATTAAAGCATTCATTCGTCTCTTAGTCTATCTTGTGTATTTATTTATTAGAATATGAATGGAACTTTCATTGTTTTCAACCATGCCTTTCGCTTGGACAACATTCTTTGTGATTGATATTGTTAGATAAGATTCTTACCACGTAATTTAAGTCGATAAGCTTTAGGGGTGGGAAAAAACTCAACCCGAACCTACGAATCATATCTTATATATAATCCAATTGATTATGATTTTTTAACCCAAATGGTTAGGTTTGAAACCAAAATCGAACCAGTAACCCTATGTGTTTTTTTATTTTTTAAAAATAATTTTTTATACTCTAGTTTCTATTTTCTAGTTTTACACAATGCTTCTCTAATTTGATTTTTTGTTTTTTGTTTTTACTTAATTGTTTTGAAAACAATATGTTTTTATTTGATATTAGTTAATAATTGATTCATACATTGCACAAAATTCATATTTTAGAATTTAGATGATAAACTCACAAAAAATTAGACTGTATCCAAATCGAAGTAATCCAAACCGAACTAACTCAAACCTAAGTAATCTAAACCGACCACAAATTAAACTATACTAACTTTGGCTGAATTTTTATATAATTTTATTAAATCCAAAAAACTCGAACCGAACTGAACTCAATCCGATGCCAAAAAAAAATTGAAGTATACACTCCTAAGCAGTTGTATGTGTCGAGTTTTATAATGGGCCTCGATCGTCCTTCTCATCGGTATCCTGCTGTCACATATAATTATACAACCAACGTCTTGACCGTTGTTCAACTTGCTGCTTACTACTATTGGGCTAGTCTTCTGGGTTAGGTGTCTTGTGAACCTTGTCGTAGATGCCCAAATATCATTAAATATTTATGTTTAAAAACCTAAGTTTGATCTTATATACTTAATTTATTTTAAGTTTGTTTAGTTTATTTTAAATTTGTTTGAATATTTATAAATTTATATGTTATTTATGGATTTGGTGGCTATGTCTTCTCCTAGATTCTAAAGTAAGATTATGTTTTCCGAATCATATAGTCTCGACCATATCACCATTTACTGTTAAAAAATCTCATTACAAATAACGGTTTGATTGCATTTATCAAACCTAAAAATGTTTTCATCTGCTTGCGATTCATTTAACGTTTGCGCGAAAATTTTACTGTTTTTAAAAACGCTTATTAGTAACTCTGTTTCTGCAAACGCTTCAAGCGAGTTTGCAAAAAGTATCAAATTCTAATATTTTTTGGTTTCTGTTTAACAGATGTCAACCGAGAATACTAACGTCGATATGACAAATGTCCATACTGATGGACAAATTGATGCCTCTGCGGCTACTGGCAATATGCTCCAACCTCCGGTTCAACAAGATTCCTTTGTCGAAAGGTCTCAGTTACCTACTGCAATGGCACATGACCTACTGCCTGAGAAATTTGACGGGGAAAACTTCAAGACCTGGCAAAACTAAATTTCTACATGAGCAACTTGAATGCTAATAAATTCCTTAAGAAAGATCCAACAATCGTTCCTTTTGGAAACAATGATGCTCAAACACAAGTTGTTGATGCTTTGAAGCATCACGACTTCGCCTGTAGAGGTTGGATCTTAGGCCGCCTCATTGATCCATTGTACAAAGTGTACAGTCAGGAAGCACATACTTTTAATAAGTTCTAGATGGCCTTGGAAAAGAAGTACAAATCTGACGATGTTGGTTGTCATAAATTTTTCGTTGCGCAATTTTTCGACTTCAAAACGGCGAACTCCAAACCCATCATAGAACAAGTAAACGCCTTGAGTATCATCTGCCATGAGATAGCTGCTGAAGGAATGATGATCGACGAGATCTTCAATGTCAGTTGTTTCGTTGAGAAGTTTCCTTCAAGTTGGTTGCGTTTCAAGAACTATCTCAATCATAAGAAGAAGCCAATGTTGCTCTCTAATTCCATAATGAGACTTCAAATGGAAGAGCGAAACCGTACATCGCTACTTTGGAGCAACATACAATAAATGTGGTTGAAGTCAAAAGAAAGGGAAAAGGGAAATTTTTTTTATAACAAAAGTCCCTTAAAACAACATCCTCAACGAACTTCAAGAAGCATGGAGAAAAAGGATAAGAAGTTCAAAGGAAAATGCCACAACTGTAGAAAACAAGGACACAAGTAGGATGTGTGTCGAATTTCTGCTAAGGCTAAGGATAACAGTAAACCTCAAGCCTACCACACTGAGGAAGTCATGTGAGTTGTTGTCTCTGAAGTCAACATGGTTAACGACAGCTTGCAAGAATGGTGGTATGACACTGGAGCAACCACCCACATCTGCATTGATAAGACAATGTTCACGACTTATCTAGAAAATCAAATATGAAGAGCAATTGTTCATGGAAAACACGGCTCACTCAAATATTGAAGGTCGCGACAAAGTGGTTCTGAAGCTAACTTCAAAGCGTGAGCTCACACTCAACAACGTGAAGCATGTGCCAGACATAAGGAAGATACTGGTTTCTGGAAGTCTACTGAGCAAGTCTGGGTTCGTAACAAGCTTTGAAGCTGACAAGCTAGTTCTTAGGAAGAATGGGAAGAATGGGGTGTATTTGAGAAAGGGGTTTGTAAAAAGAGGACTTGTAAATATGTGTGTAATGACAGTCTTTCGTCATGATAAGCTTGACATTGCTAATGTTGTAATTGATTGCAGTTCAATTAATGAAAATTTTGTTGCTTATTTGGTTGAGTATTTTAATACTTGGCATGAAAGATTAGGACATGTGAATTACAAATTTATGCAAGAATTAATAAGTTTGAACTTAATTCCCAAATGCAAAGTAAGTAAAGAAGAATGTGAAGTTTGTGTACAAGTCAAACTCACAAAAACTCTATCTCCACAAGTTCAAAGAACTATCGAACATTTGGGTTTAATACATACATATTTATGTGATCTAAAACATATACAAACTCGAGATGGTAAAAAGTATTTTGTGGCATACATAGATGTAGCACAAGATATTGTTATGTATACTTGTTACATAGCAAAGATGAAGGTTTGTCAAAGTTCAAAGAATATAAACTCAAAGTTGAAAATGAACTTGGTAAAACTATTAAAGTAGTGAGAAGTGATAGAAGAAGCGAGTATGATGGTCCATTTAATGATTTTTGCAAACAACATGAGATCATACATTTATCTGTCGCTCCTTATTCCCATGAATCTAACAAGATTGCGGAATGGAAAAACCGCACTTTCAAAGAAATGATGAATGAAATATTGCAAGAATANTTTCCCCCATTTAAGGGGGGGGGGGGGGAAGCTTTGCTTACTACAAATACCATACTCAAAAAATACCAAATAAGTAAAATAGCACAATGTCTTATGAACTTTAGAAAGGTATTGTACCATCATATAAACACCTCAAAGTGTGGGGGTGCCTTGCAAAGGTTGTTGTACCACCTTCGAAAAATGTCACTATTGGACCTAAAACCGTTGATTGTACTTTTATTGGCTATACACACAATAACAGTGCTTATAGATTTCTGGTTCATAAATAAGATATATATGATATTCAGGCAATACAGTCATAGAATCATAAAATGTTTCTTTCTTTGAAAACATTTTTGCTTAGAAGGAAAAACAACGCCCAAAAACTACTGTTAAACAAAGAGAAGTGGATTCCTCAACAAACGAGGCAAACTTCTCCACAAATTGAAGAAGTAGAAGTGGAACCTCGATGATGCAAAAGAGCTTGTAAGGAAAAATCCTCTGGAGAGGATTTCATGATGGTTTTTTCTCGCAGAAAAACGAACCAAGAACATACTTAGAAGCTATTTATTTAACAGACGCACCTCACTGGAAGGAAGCCGTCAATAATGAAATCGATTTAATATTAAAAAATAATATTTATTGGATAGTCGATTTACCCTAATGATCTAAAGCACTAAGGTATAAATGAATTTTCAAAACAAGAAGAAAAACAGATAACACCATATAAAAGTATAAGGCTAAGCTTGTAGTGCAAAGATTCCGACAAAAAAAAGGTATGGATTTCTTTGATACTTACTCTTCGGTAATGCGGATAACATCCATCTGAACTTTGGTTGCTATTGCGGCTTTAAGGGGTCTAAAAATTCATCAAATGGATGTAGAAACAACCTTCTTGAATGGAAACTTATAAGAGGAAATCTATATGAAACAACCTGAAGGTTTTGTCATTCCAGGACAATAACACAAAGTCTACAGACTTATGAGTCACTATACGGACTTAAGCAAACTCCAAAACAATGGCATGAAAAATTTGACAATTTGATGATGTCAAATGGGTTTACTATAAACGAATATGATAAATGCATAATACATCAAAATTACTTCCCATAGATATGTTTTGTTGGGATTATATGTTGATAACATGCTTATTATTGGTAGCAATAAAAACATGATTAATCAAACAAAGAGTTTTCTTAGTCGAAACTTCGACATAAAAGACTTGGGTTTAGCATACGTTCTTCTCGGGATTAAAATCCATAGAAATTCTGAAGCATCATCTTATCACAATCTCATTATGTTCAAATGATACTTGATATATTCAAAGAATATTCAAGTAAAAATACGAAAAACTCCAGTAAACCCTCATATTCACTTAACTAAGAACTCATGAATCTTGGCGAGACGAGTGGAATATGCTCGAATTTATCGGGAGTCTAATGCACTTAACGAACTGTACTAGACTCGACCTAGCGCACGCAGTTCATGTATTGAGTCGCTACACTAGTAATCCATAATATAAACATTGGAAAGCTATAACTAGAGTATTAGATTATCTACGTTATACTAAAAACTATGGATTACACTATGGTAAAGAACCATGAGTTTTGGAAGGATACAGTGATGCTAACTGGATAGCAAACTTCAAAAACTCAAAATCTACAAGTGCCTACATCTTTACCTTAGCTGGTGCCGCAATATCCTGGAAATATTCCAAACAAACTATCGTAGCCACATCAACCATGTAATCAAAGTTTATAGCTCTTGATAAAGCTGCTCAAGAAGTAGAGTGGCTTCAAAATTTTTTGGAAGATATTCTCATGTGAGAAAAACCAGCGCCAACATTATGTGTACATTGTGATTTTCAATCGGATATCTTTCGGGCATAAAATATGTGTATAACGGTAAATCTCGTCATGAAGACATAAGACTATTAGAAACTTGATCTCAATAGGAGTACTCATGATAGCTTTTATCAAATATGCCGACAACCTAACTAATCCATTCACTAAAGATTTGGCAAGAGATCAAGTAGAAAAATCATCAAGAAGAATGGTTTTAAAACCTATGAACAAATATGAAGTTTGATGGTAACCCTACCTAACTGATTGGAGATCCCAAGAAATAGGTTTAAGGGGACAACAACTTCAAACTAAATATGACCAAACACTGTGAGACTAGTCTCTCTACCCAGTTCCCAACTTTAATAAGTTTGATGATGAAATAGTGTAATCCTATTAATGATAAATCTAAGCATATAGCTTTGAATGATTTAATAACTTTATGAGACGATTATTACAGGATACTTTTGCAAAAGTTAATGGCAGATAACCTAATGAGTGTGAATAAAGCTGATTATAGGAGAGAGAAGGAAAGACTATCTCTCTTAGTTCGCTCATGATACCAGGTAGATTTGGGACCAAAATGAACAAAATATAGAACTTAGTTCTGCGAGAAAATGAAATTGTGTTATACATGTTGTCTAGGTTTACGTCAAATCTGGGGGGGTTCAAGACATCGCATTCACTCCTTGGCCAAGTAAATCCGACATGTATTAACTATGACTCGTTCAAGTCTGAAAATGGTACCAACTCAAATGCAGTGATTTTCCGCTATGCTCTCGATAAGTCTTTTTATCTAGCTTCTTAGAGAATCTAGTCACTATATTCTTTCGAGTCTTTAGAGTCACAATATTTTTAGGATTATTTCTATTCATGTGGGAGATTGTTGAAGATCATTTTTGATAAAATGATTTTTGTCAAAATTGAAATAAATTTTAATGAGAAACTGAATAATTCTAACTGTTGGCCAAATGGGCACCAATTGAGAAGCTGCAATGAAGGGTTATGTCTTTTCACCAAGGGTCACATCCTTTCATGTGAAAATGTGTCTTGACCAAATGTCACATCCTTTCATGTGAAAAGGTGCATTGACCAAATGTCACATCCTTTCACATGATGTCTCTTCGGTTACTATAAATACATGTCTTTATTTTTCATTTCTACTCATCCGATTTTAGTCTCTTTCACAGAAAACAAAAGATTTTTGTTTGAGTAAAAAACAACAAAGTTTGAATATTCGAACATAATATACAAACGCATAGTAACAAATCTCCTGTTTTCATTGTCTTGAGAGTATTCGTAGAATACTAAGTTCGTTCAAGTTTGATTAAGAGTAAATCTTAACAAAGATATCCACGGTTGTATCATAGGATCGCGGTGAGCCGTCTTACTATGGACGATTTTAAGAACTAAAAAAGAGTTTCGACTCCGTGTCTTTCTTAATTCTGAAACGTTTCAAATCATTTTAAGCTCTGTCCGATTTTATGGTAATACCCATTACGATGATATTTCCATGTGTTTGTCATGGAACATGCAGTCTTGTATATAACAATGATATTGAAAATAGATTAAACTCTTTGGAGAATGGCAAATATATGTAGAGATAGTTAATAAAAATTCAAGTAATTTAATAAAATCATTGATAAATGATAAATATATTTACACTCCATGAATGAGCGTAGATACATTATTTTTGGCCACTAAATAGAAGAAACAATCATATTTATGTCAAGCTGGTTTGATACACAAGAAAATTTTGGACTATTATAATGATATGTTATATACAAAAAATAAACTTGTGTGTCACACAAAATTTTTGTAAATATCCAAAATAATATTTATATATATATATATGATGTTATATAAAAGACTTAAATAGCGTCTCATGAGAAAATACTCGAAGAGTCTAATATTTCATATATTAATAATATCATAGTTATGTTCTCGAGAACTTAATAAATATAATCATTTATATATCATCAAAACTCTTAACAAATTATTATGAATAAAAAGATTCTGGAAAGACAAATTAAGATGCCTTATAATATTTTAAGAAAATATGAGATATTATATGAGACACTTTTGAAGAAAATAGGGAGGGTCAAATTACAAAAACAACTTGGGCTTAATTTATTGTAAAAAATCCAAATTTAGTCTACTTTATTTTTTGCGATGAACGTTAATATCACATATTGAATAATACTATTGAGTAACATATTGAATACATATCACATATTGGTCGTTTTTTTTAAATCACGAACTTTCCATAGACGTATTAATCGTAGGAGTAGACACTGGGTGGTGTTTATGCTGTTAATTGCATCAAGAGAGGAATAGAGAGGAGGGGTTTTGGATGGTTCTGATTCTATTTTTTTGGACATGGTAATTTTTCTTGAAAAGATGAGAGATTTGAGTTTGGAAAATATAGGAGGTGACAAAAGGAGTAAGTATATAATTATTGTGAGTAAGAATGGATTACATTTTTTTATTTTTGTTTCATTTTCTTGTTAATGGCATTGATGTGTGGGGAGATAAAAGCAATGGTGTTAATTGCGCCCTGATTAATTTTTTTTTTTTGTTAAAAATTTGAAATTGAAGAGCTACCTACACATTTGGGTTGTTATGGTTTTTAATTTTTATTTGTGAAACCTTATATATTTTTGAAATGTGTTGTTAAAAATTTGAAATTGAAGAGCCACCTAAATATTTGGGTTGTTATGATTTTAATTTTTAATTGTGAAATCTTATCTTATATGTTTTTGAAATGTGTTGTTAAAAATTTGAAACTGAAGAGCCACCTCAATATTTGGGTTGTTATGATTTTTTAACTTTTATTTATGAAATCTTATATATTTTTGAAATGTGTTATTTCATATTCGAATTTATTTTGGTTTAAATGTTAAATTTTAAAGCTTCTTAGTAACATATTTAGTATTTGTAACATTTACCATTAAATTTTAAAATGTTATTAAGTGTTTAGTAATTTTATGTGTTATTATAAGCACAACAAATTTCGTCAATCCTAACTCGAGTAGTTTATACAAAAAGTTCATATGCTTTCTAAACAAACTTGAGAAACAATATGTTGTATTGCCCATTCAAAACCAAATTCTTGAGATTGATAGAGGAAACCTAATCATATCATCCCAGATTATAATAATATTGATAGACCTCACTGCAAACATAAACAAAACACAAAGACTGAGATGTTGGTTCAAACTTAATTAACAACTTAATTAACAAACCACAAATAAGAACCATACCTAAAGTCCAAAGTGTGCTGTGGTACCAAGATTATTGATTAAATCTAATATAGTCATACCAATTTCTTGGTCGAGATAACTTATCTTTTAATTATTTAGTCTAGCTAAATATGGATCTCAAGCTTGGCAGTGTCACCTTCCCATAACACATCTTTATCAGTTAGTGGAAGGAATCTAATTTTGCATAGAACCTGAAAATTGACGAACACAAACACTTGTCTCTTATCCCAATTGCCTCTCTCCTACATATTGATATCGCCATTATCACCTAATCACCATTGAAACCCAAAAAAAAAAAAATGTGAACTCAAATGAAAAGACATCAGGTAGTGGAAGGAATCTAATTTTGTGTAGAGCTTGCAAATTGATGAAAACAAACACTCGTCTCCTATCCCAATTGCCCTTATCACTTAATCACCATTGAAAGCAAAAAAAAAAAATGTCAACTCAAATAAAAAGAAATCGGCTGGCTTTAAGCTTATTCCCAACCATGGTTGTTGATATACAGACACGGTACGAACTATACACGACTTGATTTCGAAGAATCTAGGGTTCGTACTTGGTTATGATTTATGAGTTCGGATTTGAAATATATGACGAGGAGCGAGAGAAACCCCCTAAATTTTTTTTTTGTTCGTCTATTATCTTGTGAGTAATGTTGATTATGTGAATTTTTGGTTTGGTGTGTTGGTTTGAGTATTTGGCACAATGGTGGTTTGATGATTAAAAATTTTTGTTTAGGGGGGGCGGAGAGAAAACACGTGTCATATTTATAGAATATTTGGTTGGAAGAAACTGTACTATATTAGATGAGATTCACACTTTTTATTAAACTGGTTAGATTTAACTATGAAACGTTCAATTTAAGTAAAAAATACTTGTTAAAAATTGAAAATACTTGAAAAATGATTAAATATGGAGAAATAGAAAAAGTGGGTTAGTAAAAGAAATGAAACATCTCATCTGATTATGTTGAAAAGTCGGATGAGAGCATATCAAAATTAAGGCCCTTTTTAAATATGTGGTTATCCCACAATACAAACTGCATGCGATTATTATCATCATTTTCCGTAATTTACGATCGTTTAGTGGACCATCCGTAACGTATTGATGTAACATTTAATTAATAGCGACGCGTGTAGAATTTGCATCTTATTATATAGTTTTCCTTTTCTTGGCACCTTTTATTAATTTACAAGTTTGTTTGAGTTTAAGGTAATGGTGGCAAAATTTATTGCCTTTGGACTCCACGTGTGAAAAATATTAAATTCTGAAATACAAAAAAAGAAAAGAAATTTACGGAAACGTAAACAAGACTCATAAATAAACACAATAGAAAGGACACAAGTGGAAGGTGAAGAGAAGAGTGAGAGAGTGGACACTGTTTCTAGTAAAGAGTTCCTTCCGTCGCGAAATTTCTAGATTACATTGTTAGATCTCTCTTTTCGGATTCTCTTCTTTTACGACGACGTTTTTAAGCGATGCAGCCCAGCGCCGGTATGGTTGCCGGATCTTACCGGAGAAACGAACTTGTACGAATCCGACATGATTCTGATGACATGGTTGGTTCTTTTGCTTTTTTTTCTTGTTGCATGTTTCTTTTGGGTAATATTTATGCATTTTCTTGTTTATTTGATTACTTTTTTGATCCTTTTTTGCTTTAGGGTTTGATGGGTTGATTTAATCCATGTATCTCTGTTTATTTTTTTTGGTTTATGGACACAATCGGCTAATGGAAGCTTAAAGTTTTGAACTTTTTGTGATTTTACTTCCGGAAAGATATTAATATGAGTTAAGCTAAACTGGGAAAAAATAGACTTCAATTGCTATGAACTAAGTTGTGTTCTTGCTTGTTATGGTTTGTACATCTTTTGATCAGGTTCAGATCTATGAATAAATGTAGGCATTTGTTGTTATTTTTATTTTTTATTTTTCTATATTTGGATTTTAATTTTTATAATCCTTTTGTCCAGACCGTGACAATGTTGATCCGACAATGTTGGTCAATTTCTGTTATCTTGATCTACGGATTTTAATTTGTTTTTGCTTAATTACTTGTTGATTCTCAAAGTCCAAACCTTTACTCAAGAGCCAGATTTCATCAGTTCATTCACATATGATTTTTTCTTTTATGTTAAAAAATGCAGCCAAGACCCCTTGCAAATCTTAATGGCCATATATGCCAGATATGTGATGGTGATGTTACACTCACTGAAACTGGAAATGTTTTTGTGGCTTGTGATGAATGTGGTTACCCTTTATGTCGGCCTTGTTATGAGTATGAGAGGAAACATGGAACTCAGTGTTGTCCCCAGTGCAAGACTAGATTCAGACGTCATAAAGGTCAGTTACATTTGGTGCTGTTGTCTCTTGTTTACCTCTGTGAATGACACTTTAGGTTGCTACAGGGAGTCCTCGTGTTGAAGGAGATGAAGAAGAGGATGATGTCGATGATATCGAAAATGAGTTTGATTATACCCAAGGAAATAGCAATGCAAGACTTCCGCATCATGCTGAAGAGTTCTCGTTGTCTTCTCGACATGAATCTCAACCAACTTCTCTTCTTACCAGTGGCAATTTGGTTTCTGGGGAGATTTCTATGGTCGATAGCCAATCTGTACGAACAACATCAGGCCAATTGGCCACTACTGAGAGAAATGCTACTCTGTCTCCTTGTATTGACCCACAGCTACCTGGTAATGTGTCAACTTCTGTTTCGTGTATTTAGCCCTCATCAGTTAGTATACTTTTCACATGTTTAATACATATATACAGTGCCTGTAAGAGTCGTGGACCCATCAAAAGACTTGAATTCTTATGGGCTTGGGAATGTTGACTGGAAAGAAAGGGTTGAAGGTTGGAAGCTGAAGCAGGAGAAAAATATGCTACAGATGACTGGTAAGTACCATGAAGGGAAAGGAGGAGAAACTGAAGGTACTGGCTCAAATGGTGATGAACTCCAAATGTAAGTTCAAAGTATTGGACATAAATATTTTAATGGTTTGGTTTCAATCATCGTTTGGCGTTTATTTGTTTGCTTATGGTTATTGATGGATGATCTTGTGCTTACAGGGTTGATGATGCACGGCTTCCTATGAGCCGTGTAGTTCCTATCCCATCCTCTCGCTTGACACCTTATCGTATTGTGATAATTATCCGGCTCATCATCTTGGCTGTCTTCTTGAATTATCGTACAACTCATCCGGTGAAAGATGCTTATCCCCTGTGGTTGACCTCAGTTATTTGTGAGATTTGGTTTGCCTTTTCTTGGCTTCTTGATCAGTTTCCAAAATGGTGTCCCATTAACAGGGAGACGTTTCTTGACAGGCTTGCTTTAAGGTTGGACTTTATAAGTTTATGCTCCTCTCCATTTTCTCTACTATAGATTGTCTTTCCACAACTTCTGATAATCAATTTGTTTTGATTTTTTTATTGTAGATATGATCGAGATGGTGAACCATCACAGCTAGCTCCTGTGGATGTGTTTGTTAGTACGGTGGACCCAATGAAAGAGCCTCCTCTAGTAACAGCAAACACAGTTCTCTCAATTCTTGCTGTGGACTACCCAGTGGATAAAGTTGCGTGCTATGTTTCAGATGATGGTTCAGCTATGCTGACCTTTGAATCTCTTTCTGAAACGGCTGAGTTTGCAAGGAAATGGGTACCATTTTGCAAGAAATTTAACATTGAACCTAGAGCCCCTGAGTTCTACTTTTCCCAGAAGATAGATTACTTGAAGGACAAGATCCAACCTTCTTTTGTGAAAGAGAGGCGGGCAATGAAGGTCACTTGGATTTCTGTAATTGCATTAATAGCTATCCATTGTGCATATCAAGAGACTAATGAGTGAATGTCACACTTTCTTATGGCAGAGAGAGTATGAGGAGTTTAAAGTGAGGATCAATATCCTCGTCGCTAAAGCACAGAAGATGCCTGAAGATGGATGGACAATGCAGGATGGTACTGCCTGGCCTGGTAACAACCCTAGAGACCATCCTGGGATGATTCAGGTACATTATTACAATCCCTTCTTTTTATTTTCTTTGTGTATGTATTGGTGCTAATTATGTCGTTTCAATTCAGGTTTTCTTAGGTCATAGTGGAGGTTTGGATACTGATGGAAATGAGCTACCTAGGCTCATCTATGTATCTCGTGAAAAGCGTCCTGGATTTCAGCACAACAAGAAAGCTGGAGCTATGAATGCCCTGGTTTGTTTTATGTCCTTTATACGCTTTCAAAACTTAGCTGCATCACTAGGGAATTTGTTCAACCCATCACTTGCAAATATAGTTTTCTTATAACCTGACTTATCATCTCCTGATCAAGCTATTCTAAGTTTTGACAGATCCGTGTCTCTGCTGTTCTTACCAATGGAGCATATCTTTTGAACGTGGACTGTGATCATTACTTCAACAACAGCAAGGCAGTTAAAGAAGCTATGTGTTTCATGATGGACCCTTCTATCGGAAAGAAGTGCTGCTATGTGCAGTTCCCACAACGTTTCGATGGTATTGACTTGCATGATCGATATGCCAATAGGAATATTGTCTTCTTTGACGTGAGTTCGGCTTAGCTTTTCACAGCTAGTGTATTTTTTATTTCCCTGTCTATCATATCTTGTCCACTTGACGCAGATGTGTATTATGTTATGCAGATTAACTTGAAGGGGTTAGATGGTATCCAGGGTCCTGTTTATGTGGGTACTGGTTGTTGTTTCAACAGACAGGCCTTGTATGGGTATGATCCTCTTCTAACAGAGGAAGATCTTGAGCCTAATATCATTATAAAAAGTTGTTTTGGCTCTAAGAAGAAAGGAAAGAGTAGCAAGAAATATAACTACGAACGAAATAGAAGCATCAAGAGAAGTGACTCCAACGCTCCACTTTTCAATATGGAAGACATTGACGACGGTATTGAAGGTCTGTCTGCCGCGACTTCTATGTCACATGAGAAATATATTTCTTTACTTAATATTCTTCTTGCAGGCTATGATGATGAGGTATCCCTAGTGTCTCAGAGAAGTCTGGAGAAGCGTTTTGGTCAGTCGCCAGTATTTATTGCGGCTACCTTCATGGAAAACGGAGGTCTTCCGCCAACAACCAATCCTATAAATCTTCTACAGGAAGCAATTCATGTCATAAGCTGTGGTTATGAGGCCAAGACTGAATGGGGCAAAGAGGTTAGAGGTCTAGAAGAATGTTCAAATACAAAAACCGTTCTTTTGTTCTCTATCTGATAACTTGTTTTATCTTTTTGGATTTTTTAGATTGGGTGGATCTATGGATCTGTAACAGAAGATATTCTTACTGGCTTCAAAATGCATGCGAGAGGTTGGATATCAATCTACTGCGTGCCACCACGTCCTGCATTCAAAGGATCTGCACCCATCAATCTTTCTGATCGTTTGAACCAAGTTCTTCGATGGGCTTTGGGATCTATCGAGATTCTTCTAAGCAGACATTGTCCTATATGGTATGGTTATAATGGAAGGTTGAAACTTTTGGAGAGACTTGCTTATGTCAATACCATCGTCTACCCAATTACGTCCATCCCGCTCCTCGCCTATTGTATGCTTCCAGCTTTCTGCCTCATCACCAACAAGTTCATTATACCCGAGGTACGTCAGGGTTTTTGTCATTCGAAGTTACATTTTTTCAGACGTTCATGTGGTCCTTAATGCGCAGATAAGCAACTCTGCTAGCTGGTGTTTCATACTTCTCTTTGTATCCATCTATGCGACCGCACTCTTAGAGCTCAAATGGAGTGGTGTGGGCCTTGAGGACTGGTGGAGGAACGAACAGTTTTGGGTAATTGGTGGAACCTCGGCTCATCTGTTTGCAGTCTTCCAAGGTCTACTTAAAGTTCTTGCAGGTATAGACACAAACTTCACAGTTACATCGAAAGCCTCTGATGAAGATGGAGACTTTGCTGAGCTTTATGTCTTCAAATGGACATCTCTTCTCATCCCACCAACTACTATCATACTGGTCAACCTCGTCGGTATTGTGACTGGTATCTCCTACGCTATAAACAGTGGATACCAATCATGGGGACCGCTAATGGGAAAGCTGTTATTTGCACTGTGGGTTGTTGCTCATCTTTATCCTTTCTTGAAAGGACTTTTGGGAAAACAGAACCGGACTCCGACCATTGTCATTGTCTGGTCTGTGCTTCTTGCATCAATCTTCTCGTTACTTTGGGTCAGAATCAACCCCTTTGTTACCACCACTGAGATTAAGAGGAACCATTTCACTGGCGAGTAAGCTACCTATTGATAGACGAGTGTGTATATATGTGTAGACCCTTCAATCTAAGAGTTCTCGTGATATTGCGTCTGGTTTGTAGAAACTCAATGCTTGTGCTTTTCCAGTGTCTTTGTTAATGTCAGTATCATAAGCTAATAGATAAAAGCTATGTCAAATCAAAAGCTCAACACTAAAATCAAAAACAAAATTGAATCTTTTGGATGTTTAGTACCATAAGAACAAATAATAAGCCAGCCAAAAAATTTCAAAATCTCTTTCTATTATGGATTGTTACCAAGCCATCGTGTTAGTCTGATTGAACACAGAAGAACCCTTAACAACAGAGCTTAGGTTTCCTCGTTGTTGTTGTTGTGCTCAACGAGTATCTTCTTGCACGCCTCGTAACACATGAAGGAGATTCCAGCTGCAGGAACCAACTTCAAGCAACTTGGTCCAAGCCCTCTGTACCAACCTGCAGCACCTTCTTGCTCAAGTATGCAAATCAGAGCGTGCAACATGTTCTTGTAAACAACACGTCCACCAACTGCTCCCACCTGCATATGCTTCCGAGCAACCTCCAAGGGGAAAGTTGCAGTGCTTGATAATGCACCAGCTAAAGAACCTATCAATAGAGTCTCAATATTCCCAATGTTCTCTTGCTTGACCAGTTTACGGTATGCTTTTCTTAAAGAATCATAGGCGAAGTAGTTCGTTGCTGCATATGGAACCACTCCTATAAGACTCGGGGCAAGACCCCTGTAAAGCTCTGTCGGGCCTTCCTCTCTAATTATTTTAACAAATGCATCCAATATTCCCTTGTATACACCTCTCTGCAAGATGGTTTCGATTACACATCAGTGTCCCATGTCAAAACTCTACCCATGCCTTACAAATAACTGTTGAAACTAAATAGAGCACACCTGGATTGTAAGACGGGTCTTCACTAGTTCGAGGGGATATGTCAAGAGAGTTTGGCTAACTCCAGCACAAGCACCAGCAAGCAATGAAGCTGGGATTGGAATATTTGATTGTTCACCGAGTTTGGGAGTTAACTTTTTGTTAATTGTCTCGAATACAAAAAGCTGAACAGAGTTGAAAGGCAAGTTAAACAACTGTTTACATAGATCATTAGGTCATTAGAAATTACTAAAAAAAATCCTCAAATATTGCTCTCGTATAACATTAACAAGCCAAACCAATTAAAGAAATTCCTTAGCTATTCTACAATCAAATTCTATGGATAGATTCTGCACAGATAACATTCTATACCAACTACAGTATGTATTGATTATGAGGAATTTGAAAGATGTAATTGAATCATTGGTACCTCAACGGCACGAGCAGGTGCTACTCGAATCACATTGACCAAATTTCCCCTGAAGAGTCCTTTCCATCCTTCATGCTTCATGATATCACGGAAGACTTCGGTGGTGGACTCGCCACCACTTCCCACCATTAGATGAGTCCTAATGGTTTCCAAAGGAGCCACCGCCGTTCTAGAAACGGCTCCAGCCACAGCTCCGCTTAGCAGCCGACGCAACGAAGGATTAGAGATCTTTAGCTTCAATTTAAACCCTCCGTTCTTCTTCTTACGCTTCTCACCAATCACTTCTTCTTCTTCCTCCTCCACTTCTTTGAAAGGCAAATACTTAGTGCATAGATCATTGAATTGAGCAGCGAAGCTATTGTTCTCTCTGTTGGGAGGATCCGGAGACGAAATAGATCCAGAACTAAGTGCAGAACCGAATCCAGCTCCTAATTGATTAACACTTGCGAATAATCCACCAACTGGGTGGTAGCTTTGGTTGTGTAGGCTCCAGTCGGATCCCAAATCGGAACCGGAGAAAAACCCATTCCTCGTATCGTCGAACAATTGGATTCCAGTCTTGCCCATGAATAAAGCTTCTGGATTCAGTGGCTATAACAGTCTTCTGGATTAAGGAAGTGAAGATTTTAGCAGAAAGGGTACGACGGAAACCGAGTGTCGACGACAACGAGAAGGGTCAGAACGGAGATAGTGGCTTCCGTTGAGAGCCCTTAGGGTTGCAGCTTTATGGTTTTGCCCTTTTGAATGGGTGAGTGGTTGGGGGCGGAGAGGCTACGGTTTCTGTATTTATATTTTTCTATTTATTTACTTTTTAGGTACTTTTTATTTTATTTTTTATGTTATCATCTTAAGATAGAAAATTGGTCAAAACTGGTCCAACGGTGCCAGTATTGAAGTATATATGTGTCTTTTTAATTTCTCTTTTTTATATAAAAATATGTTTTTCTTAATTGTTCCCAAGAGATGATAGGTGGCAAATAATTTTGACGTCAAAAAGAAAATCTTGCAATCTTGTATTAAGCAACACAAGAAAAGAATACCATGCAAAAAATGTAGTGACTAGTGATAGATTACTATCTATTTTTGATAAATAGATTAATATTTTTGTTAAGAAATTGTGTGATTATTCATCACTTCTTGGTATCACTAATCTTATCTACATGTTTGACAAATATTATGAAAATCAGTGATTATTCATCATCTTAGTACACTCATCCTACTTAGCTTGTTGTTTGTGTATGTGTCATGTGTATAAGTCTTCCTCATTAGTATAAATAGAAGTTGTACCTCATTTGTGAATATATAAGAACAAGAAGAAATGAAAGCATAAGTATAATTTTTCTCTCCAAATTTCTTACCAAAATATTTCTTAGTTAGTCACTTTATAAAGTTCATAAAGAAGTTAACTTATAAGTGCTCTAATTTAAAGACTTAATTCATATTATGTTCTTGGATTAGAGGGAGAAATCCAGAAGATTCCAAAAGATGTTACATGGAATAAATCCTCATAATTATATTTGGATCCCCCTACTAAACAACGTGAACTTAAAGTTCAGAAAATAGTGCATCTACAAAATATGGCAAATCAACTCCCAGATGCGTTTACAGATACGCGGAGAGTAACAAAATCATATATACCAGCAGTAAATGTCCCATCAAGAATTGATATCCCTGAAGAGATAAATGATGAGAGTAAAATAAATGAACCTAAGGTTCAGTTAAAAAGGGGGAGACTTATTGGATCTAAGGACAAAAATCCTCGAAAGAAAAAGAAAGGAGGAAAAATGAATGAAAAGGTTCCAGAAGAACCAGAACATGAAAAATGTCCTGAAGACAATGTTCCAGAAGAACATGAAAAATGTCCCGAAGAAGAGGTTCCAGAAGAACATGAAAAATGTCTCGGAGACAAGGTTCCAGGAGAACAACAAAAAGAGGAATGTCCTGAAAACGAAAATTATGAGATTTCTATAAGTTATGCGCATAATGGAAAAATATGGTTTAGAAATAAGATTGATGATAATGATGTGATATTCTCATATTCTGTATCTAGAGAAATTGATGATGAAATTGATGATTTGGATATAAAGTCTGTATCAGAATACCAGAAAGGACATGATTGGGAGAAATGACAAATGGCAAATGGCCATGAAAACAAAGTTGTTATCACTCAATAAAAGGAATGTTTTCAAACATATTGTCATTACACCAGAAGATGTAATGCCAATTGGATGCAAATGGGCTTTGTGCGAAAGAGAAATGAGAAAAATGAAGTAAAGAGATATAAAGCTCGACTTGTAGCACAAGGTTTCTCCCAAAGACCGGGAATTGATTATAAAGAAACTTATTCCCCGGTTATGGATGCAATCACATTCATGTACTTAATGAGCTTAACGACATCTAAAAATTTAGAAATGTATCTTATGGATGTTGTGACTGCATATCTATATAGATCATTGGAAAATGATATATACATGAAAATCCCATAAGGATTAAAGATTCCTGAAGAATCAAAGATGAATGATATATCAAAGGAATTATGTTCAATCAAGTTACAAATATCGCTTTACGGATTAAAACAATCTGGACGCATGTGGTATAATCTCCTAAGCGATTTTCTGTTGAATAAAGGGTATGTAAATAATGAAATATGCCCTTGTGTTTTTATTAAGAAATCCCAGAATGGATTCGTGATCATTGATGTTTATGTTGATGACTTGAACATGATCGAAATTCAAAAGGATATTAATGATGCACGAACTCATATGAAAGAAGGGTTTGAAATGAAAGATCTCGGACAAACAAAATTTTGTCTTGGGCTCCAGATAGAGCATCTCCGAGATGGAATATTCGTGCATCAATCGAACTACACTAAGAAAGTGTTGAAACATTTTTACATGGATAAAGCAAATCTTTTGAGTACTCCAATGGTTAATAGACCCCTTGATGTTGAAAAGGATTCATTTCGACCTTGTGAAGATAACGAGAAATTGTTAGGTCCTGAAGTATCTTATATGAGTGTTATATATGCACTAATGTATCTTGCAAATTGCACTCGACCAGATATAGCATTTGCTACAAATCTGCTTGCAAGATACAACGCACTTCCTACTCGTAGACATTGGAACGAAATCAAGCATATATTTTGTTACTTACAAGGTACGGTAGATTTAGGATTATATTATCCTCGAAACTCGAGTTTTGGTTTAGTTGGTTTTGTAGATGATGGATATCTATCAGATCCACATAAAGCCATATCGCAAACTGGATATGTTTTTACAATGGGAGGAACCGCGATCTCATGGCGTTCTTAAAAGCAGACTTTAGTCGCTACATCTTCAAACTACGCAGAGATTATTGCACTTCACGAAGCGTGTAGAGAATGTGTGTGGCTCCGGTCTATGTCTAGACATATTCAAGAAGCAAGCAGAATAATTGTGAAGGAAGAACCAATGAAACTATTTGAGGATAAAGAAACTAACGTTCAATATATCCGTTCAAGTGATAATGCGGCGGGTCTTTTTACAAAGGCGCTTCCTACTGCAATATTCAGAAAACATGTCCAGAGTATTGGGATGCGTCATCTACGAGATTTATAAAAGATGGATGATATTCACATTTTCCACGGGGAGTATATGTCACTGCACTCTTTTCCTTGTTGTAGTTATTATCCAACTAAGTTTTTCTACAAGAAGGTTTTTAACGAGGCAGTGAAACTCCGCAAGTGATGAATACTCAAGGGGGAGTGTTAAGAAATTGTGTGATTATTCATCATTTGGTACCACTAATCTTATCTACATGTTTGACAAGTGTCATGAAGATTAGTGATTATTCATCATCTTAGTACACTCATCCCACTTAGCTTGTTGACACATGTTTGTGTATGTGTCATGTGTATAAGTCTTCCTCATTAGTATAAATTGATGTTGTAACTCATTTGTAAATATATAAGAACAAGAAGAAATAAAAACGTAAGTATAATCTCTCTTTCTAAGTTTCTTACCAAAATATTTCTTAGTTAGTCACTTTATAAAGTCATAAAGAAGTTAACTTATTAGTGCTCTAATTAGAGACTTAATTCATATTATGTTCTTGAATTAGAGTCTATTTTCATATCAATTTTGAGTTTATCAAATTGAAATATATAAAAATTAGCTAGTATGATAACTAAATATCAATTAAAATAATAAAATATAGTCGTAGAGATTAATTGTTAAATAAGTAATTATTTGATGTTGTGAAATGGAATAATAATGACTTCGTTTCATATGAACACATATGAAGAGTTTCAGGTTGATATTGGTTGTTTCGATTTTTTTTCTTATTTTTCTGCTTTTTGATTAGTGGCACTAGACTGTAGTTTTTAAGTAGTTTCCTTATAGACTATTTAGCTTCCTCGGTTTTAAATTGTATTTCTCTTTGGTTTTTTAGTTATCGGGTTTATAGCTCGTGAAATTTTAAGCTTCAATAACCAAAATCGATAGGAGTTGTGGTTTTGTTTTATTGTAATTATCATCTCCGTTTATAATTTTATTATAATAGATTGACAATAAAAAAATAATGACTCCGCTTAGTTTTTACAAACTTCTTTTTAAAACCATCGACAAAGGCCAAGTTGATGCATTCTGATCAATAGAAAATTCCCACCAACTCGTAAAAGTACTTTTATCATTCATATTTGAACTCAAATAGTCATATTGACACAAATTAAAACGAAACGAGAACATGATAACAAAGGAAAAAACATGATAAATCCTTTTGTAAAGAAAAATAAGAAAGTTTTTTTTATTGTTTTCCTTACAAAGAAGTTGGTTTAGGGGAGTGTATTCAAAAAAAAATATTTCATATGATTTTAAGTGATTTGAGTTTTGTTGAGTTTTTAGATAATTTTAGGTGAATTAAGAAAGTTTTACAATCCCATTTAAACACATGAGATATAAAAATTATATTTTTAACTAAGAACTCTACTAAAATAACATAAAATCATTAAAAATTCACTACTTAAAATATTTTTAAATAATAGTAGATTTAATTGTATTTTTGAAATAATTACTAATACAATAACACTTAATTTCACATGATTTTTTTTAAAAAAATTATGTTTAAGTAGTATTAGATTTTATCATTTTAACATAATTTTGTCCAAATGTCATGTTTAATATACTCCTTATTGTTTTCCATTAAGAAGTTAGTCCATTGGAAGAGTGTGATAAGGGCATGATTAACGGCGTACCGAAGCCGAATCTTAGAAAAAAATAATAATAAAAAATTTTTATAAGTGAAGAAACAGATCTTCGTTGAGAAACTTTGGACATGTACCAGAATTGACATGTGGTATCATGCTATTAGCTGTTTTTTTTTCGAGTTGTTTTTTTTTTTTTAGTTGTTTTTTTTTCATAATTTTTTCTATGGCTTGATTTTTGGGTATTCGGTTCAGTTCCGATTCTTTGGATCCTAAATTCGAATACCCAATTGATACTTTTATAATATTCGGTTCGGTTCTTGTCGGTTCCGGATCGGTTCGGTTCCACTTTTTTTATTCATGATTTTGTGTAGGGCTGGGATTTCGGGTATTCGGTTCAGTTCCGATTCTTCGGATCCTAAATTTGAATACCCAATTGATACTTTTATAATATTCGGTTCGGTTCTTGTCGGTTCCAGGTCGGTTCGGTTCCCCTTTTTTTATTCATGATTTTGTGTAGGGCTGAGCTTTCGGGTATTCGGTTCGGTTCCGATTCTTCATATCCTAAATTCGAATACCCAATCGATATTTTTCTAATATTTGGTTCTATATCGGTTTCGGGTAATTCAGACCCGAAATACCAAACTCCTCCATAGTTGTGACAGCTTCTCGTAGTAAGTTTTAATAGAAAGTTCCTTCTGTCTACAAGTTGTGAGTTCGGTTTTGAGTCTTTGTACTCGTTGTCCATTCTTGATTCCAAACTCTTTTGAATGTGCGTCCATAATTCATGAGAGTCATTGATATGTGACATAGATGTAGAGTTATTTTCATCAAGTGTGAGTTTCATCCATGAAACCACCAAAGCATTATCTGCACTCCAATCTTCGTAATATGCCGATGTTTCTTCTAGTTGTTGTATAGAACCATCAGCAAATCTGAATTTCTTACATGCTTCGAGAGCTAAACGGAAGTTAGTAGCCCATTCACCATAGTTTGCACCTCTTAGTAGCGGTTTAGAGATGAGAGTTCCTAGATTATCTCCAGAGATTAAACCATACGGTGATATCGTACGACGAGCTTGAGTTGTTGTAGAAACCATAGATGCTTCAATACTCTTTGTGAAAGAAAGTTTCCAGGGACCGATAGCTTAACTTCAGTAGTTGTTATCCTAACGGTTCTGATACCGTGTTAAGAAATCTGCAGTGTTTATGAAGTAGGTTTTCTTATTGATTGAATAATCGTACACACTGCTTTATATAAAATCATTTGACATAAACTAAGCCAAGGTATTTACAACTTAACGTAAGCCTATTTAGAGTCCAACATTATCGGTTCATCAAGCACCGCCATTCATAATATGTTCGAAACGTTTTGTTCTTATGTAAATGTTTAATTTTGGAATGAAATAATAATGCACAAAAAAATATCAAATATTCTAGATTTGTGTATATATCGATCTGTTGAATCACNAGATTATGTGGGTCAAAGCTTAGAAGAATTTCATATATCTTTTTAGAAGTGATTACATGAGTATTTATATGAGAACATAAGGCGAAAACCCTAATCACATCGTTTTAACCTAATGGGCCACGAGCTGGACATCCCAGCTCGTCAGGTCGGCCCATATAGCTTTTCTCTTCTTGGGCCCTTCTTCTTTGCCACGTCGGCGTCCAGCTGGGCCTTGGTCGAAATGGGCTTTCAGGACAGGTGCTAAACCTGGTATCAACAGTTAGTCCCCCCCCCAGGTTGGCGATGAAACTCCAAATCGGCGAATGACCTCCTGAATAAAGTTTATTTCGGCTCAAGCGCATTAAATGCTTCATAGGCGTTATTGAATCGTCGTCATAGGGGAAAGCTAAAGAGTCGCACCGCTTCAGTTTCCCACGCGTAATCATTATATGCCTCGGTAACCGTCATCTCTTCTGGGTATAAATACCCCTTCGCTACTTCATATCATCACTTTAAGTTTCAGAATTCCTTTTGCATGTAGAAAATCGCTCTCCCTTCTCTCTACTTTCTCTCTCTAGAATATTAGCTCGGCGGTAACTAGGTCGGTAATTATGTCATCATCTCGTACCAACTTTGCTGAGTCTTCTGCCTCCCACGACGACCTTCGTGTCGACGATGTGGAGGAAAACTTTGAAGAACGAGTTCCTCAAGGCAACTGGGTTGCCGCAGATGACGACTTGACAGGTCTCGCACCTACAAAATCAACTGCGAAGTCGTTGGAAAAACTTGTTGCCGNAAGCCGCATCAAAGGCCTTGGGATTGTCCCCCCGGCTACGTATGCTTGTACGAGTCCCTCTTCAGGAGGTGCTATCTTTGGCTACCTATGCCAAAATTTCTTATATTGTATTATGCCAGGCGGAAGATCGCCATATCGCAGCTGTCTGCCCCCTCGATCAGACAGATGAT
>OVBE01001374.1:0-37308 GCA_900406425.1 Iberis pinnata | reverse complement strand
TATATATATATATGTGTATGTTTCTCGAGCTCTCTCCTCTTGCACTTATCCGCTCCATTTTATTTTGGAAAGCAACAGACAAATTGTAAGTGAATTAAATAAGTAGAAAATATCACAAAATAAACATGGTGACTAAAATAGTTAATAGTACAATAAATAATACTTAACNAAAAAGTTAAAAAAAAAAAAAAAAAAAACTATACTACAATTGAAACTAACAAAAAACAACAAAAACATAAAATTAATTTTTAGAAGATTATTAATAATCAACAATATCTAAAAAGATTACCAAAAATTGGAAAATAACTGTAAAAAACAAAAAAAAAATTAAGTTCTAAAAAGATATTTGACAATAAATATCTTTGAAAACTAACATATAATATAAATAAACTATAATAAAATAAAAAACTATAACCCACGCATTACGCAGATAAAGTATTTAGTAGGAAAATTTTCTTTTAATTAATTTTCAAGAAATAATAAGAGTTGTCCTCGTCAAATTAATACAGTGGTTTATTAGTTTAAATTAAAAGAATACTACAATCCAAGAATTAGAGAAACAAAAAAAAACTACTTTCTTAACTTATTATATATTTTATGGTTGACAAAAAGAAAAAAAGAGAAACAAAAAATATATTTTATTTGGGAATTTATTGGGTGACAAGGTTAAAAACCCTCAATTTGTCCGACGGATCACGGTGTTAGGCGGCGGCTGTATTCGACGACTGAAGCGTTTTGTGTCACGCTCTCGGCATATTTCCGGTAGCTTTTCGCCGTCTCAACTAAAGAATGTCGTCTTCGAAGCGGAAGCGCGACGCCGGCATCGGTGGGGAAGAGAATCTGGATAGTGGAGAAAGTGCTGACGGTAGTAATAAGAGCAATACTTTCTTCGATATATATGGACCCAAAGTAAACACCTTTTCTGAAGTCTTTCATGCTTTAGATTGATTGATTTAATTTTGCATATAATTTGTTATTTCTACTTGGCAGGCGAAAGCAGAGCTCGTTTTCAACACCCCAGAAACAACATTGAACTTGCAAGTAGGTTTTGAGTCATAACTATTACAGTTTGAAGATTTGTAAATAATCTAAGATTTACGTATTGAGTTTGAATAGGATGTTCAGGGACTCGTGACATGGGTTCTTGCTGAAGGCTATATGCCCTCGTGGGTGTTTATCAAGGTATCAACAAGATTTTATTAAGAAGTTTAGATATTGTTGACAAGTTTAAATGATATTGAAGGATATGGTTTGCAGAACAAGCCTCTCATTCCAAAGGTTGTCATGCTCTACCTTCCTGGATTGGATGCAGCTTTGTACTTATCACAGTCTAAAGTACTTGCTAGTTTCAAATCATGTTTTGGCACCCCTATGCCGCTTTTAGCTTTGAGGTTGGTGTTGCTTCTCTTTTCTTATAGTTATAGCTTGCTTGTTACAATTATTTTGGTGAATGATATTTTTTTATATTCTTGTTAGCTGTGTAGTTGATGAGATGAAGACAATCGATACAATCCTTACTTGCAAGGCTAAAAGAAAGAAAAATGTTACTAATTCAGTGGAACCACCTCTCCTAGTATCCAATCCAGGTAGATGACTTCTTGTAAACTGGATCTGATTTAGTTTTCCAAATTTGGCATATAGTTTTGGATGTTCAGTCATGCACAAGAGTAGTTTCAGAATTAACATTATTCTCCCAATATGTGGCCCTAACTAGATAGCATCTTTCACTTGTAGAAACAGGCAATCTGATAGGAAAATCGTTCATTGAGTTCACAAAAGAAATACCATTCCCTGTTGCATACTATACTCTAAGTCGAAAAGAAATGGAACAAAATGGATACATATTCGAGAAATCTGGTACGACTCCCATCTATTTTAAAATTAACAGCATAATCATGTTTAAATTGTTAACCTTTTGCCTTAGTGCCACATTGTTTATCCTTTTTTATGCAGATTTTACCTCTACACTTCCTGCACCATCAGGATCATGTCCACACGATATTGTGGCTCTTGATTGCGAGATGGTACTTTGTTTTGTTCTCTAGCCTTTCACAATGATGCTTTGGAATCATTTGAGCATATATTATTTTCTCAAAGCATAAAAACAGCTTTTCTTAAAATCTTGTGACCTGTTGTTTCTTTTACATAGAGATTTTCTAAAGGTTTACTTCTTTCCTTTTTGTTTCCCCATAGTGTATTACGAAGGAGGGCCTGGAGTTGACAAGAGTGACGCTAGTCGATATCAAAGGACAGGTATCTTCTTCCTTACAACTTTAAGCTCCTTTGGTTTCTTCATTTCTGTTACAAAGTTGCCATGATGGTGCAGGTTTTATTAGATAAATTAGTCAAGCCAACAAATCATATTACTGATTACAACACAAGGTAAACTATGTGGTTAGGCATGCTTTGTTCGGTTTGTATCACATACGAACTTTATAATAGTATCTGTTTCTCGTACATCTTAAAAGGCATGCCTAAAAAACACGGTATTGATATTGGTTTGTAGATATAGTGGAATTACAGCTGCTATGATGGAGGGAGTTACAACAACTATTAAAGATATTCAGGTTTCACTTGATCCTTTAACTTTTACTAGAAACGGGTTAGAGGTTGAATCGAAGACTTGTAGTTGTAATGGTGTAGTGTAATTAGAGCTATTTGCTATGTTCAGGAAGAATTCTTAAAGCTGGTTTTCAAAGAGACAGTATTAGTCGGACACTCCTTGGAAAATGATTTGCTTTCTCTGAAGATCTCTCATAATCTGGTGATTGACACTGCAGTACTATACAAGTATCCACATGGTAGATCTTATAAAACTAAACTTCGAATTCTAGCCAAAAAGTTTCTTGCTAGAGAGATACAGCTGTCTGAATCCGGACATGACAGTGTCGAGGATGCTAGAGCTGCCCTAGATTTGGCACTATTGAAGATCAAATATGGTGAGAAATTCCTATTTGTAACCTTGCAGTTTAAAAGCTGTTATCTTTTCCTTATCTTTCAGTGATTTTCTATTTTGGCTTCTATTAGGACCTGATTTTGGTTCACCATCGGAAATGGTAAGAAAGAAGCTTCTTGCAATTTTGAATGAGAGCGGAAAAAATACTTCTATCATTGACAATACCAACATCGTGAAGCGATATGCTTCGAATTCATCAAATTCAATTCCAGTTTTCTCTGATGACGAAGCACTCTTAAAGGCTATTAAGGAGGTAAAAGCTTCTTAATCCATCAATGTTTTTGTATCTCTTGCTACTTCCTGAAACTTCATGTTTTATGTTGTTCTAGGTGAGGACCAAGCGGTCACAATTCGTTTGGACACAATTTTCAGAATTGAATTCACATTTCCAGAGTAGAGCGAATGATCAAGAAAAACTAAATTCCAGACTAGCAGAGATGATCGCATTGCTAACGTGTGACAACAACTTTGACCAGAAGAAAAGCCTCAAAAGTAAGGTTTCACTTGAAACGAAGGAAATTTTGAAGAAAATGAATGATAGAGTTCATGCCCTTTATACTGCATTACCCACGAATGCAATGTTTATAATTTGCACCGGACATGGAGACACATCCATTGTACACAGGTTGGTAGCTAGAAATTCAAATTGCTTCAAACATATTGTATTATTTATCAAAAACAAAATCTGATTGTTTTCTTGCTGGTGGGTACAATAAAGAGTGCGGAAAATGCTTAGAGATGAGAAAGAAATAGGATTTTGCCGCGAGAAAGTTGTGAAGGTTCTTGACGAGCTTCAACCACAAGCTGAAGTAGCTCTTTGTTTTGTAGGTATCAAGCAATAAGTTTATGAGCACGCAACCGACTCGTTAGCTTCATGTTCAGCATTTTGTTTCTTAATATTATTAGTGTCTAACGACTAACATTATAGCTTTTTACTTTTAAAAAGAAATATATTATTGATTTGTAACATTATACGTCTTTCTGTTCATGGCCATTTTCGTTTTGCGGTCAAGGAAAAAAAGGTATAAATGTTTTAAAGACTTTTACATTGATACATGTCAAATAATTTAATAGACAAATCTCTCTCTTCTTTATAGCGCTCTCTCTCTTCCGGCTGAATTTCAACTTTATTCACCGTCACTGCCGCAGGCGTCCGGCACCTTTATCGGTGCTTAGTGGCCCCTTTTCTCTCTTTTTTTCGTTTTTTCATTTCGGTCTTCTTCATCCTCTTTTTCCTGTCTCCGGTCCGGCTATTTTCTTCTGTTACGGCGCCGATGGGGTTTCTACCACTGTATTTCATGTCTCCCGTCCGTTTCTACATCATCCATGGACCAGCTTGCTCTCTATCAAGATTTCATCTTCTGTTGGTCCTCTTTCCGGCGATTTGATCGCCTATTTGAATGCATGCAGACTCGGTGGTGTTGGCGACAAGTTTGCGGTGGTGATTCCCATCTCCTGCTTCATTGGCAGATCTCGGCTCCCGGACTTTGGCGGTGGTGGGTGAAGTTTTGGTGGGCGAATCCTTATGGGAATTTGCTCTCTTGCATGCTTGGTAGTATGCTGTTTCTCGGTGGTGGAAACAGGTGGCCGTCGGGATTTTTCCGGCGATGGGTTGATGAACAGATCTGGTATGGCGGCATACTACTGTTGCAGGCTAGGGTTTCAGATTTCCCTATGGGCTTCGAAATGGGCCATTCTGTTTCTCAATGGAGGCCCATTTCAATTTTGTTCAAGGCCCATTTCCTTTTTTGGCTGCTTTGTAATATAAATAATTATCTGTTTGTAATTAGTGTCGTCTTTATATCTGTTTTAGTTTTAGGATTAGAACAAATCAATGCTGGTTCAATCTCGGTACTCCCATCCCGATTCGGTTCTATGCCGATAAAACGGGTTATCTTGGGTTTATTGCGGTTTAGGAAGGGTTTCCCTTCTCTTTCCCGTGGTCCTTCGGGACTTTTTAATCTTCTTTTAGAAGTTGTTTATTTCCTCTCTGTCAGAGGCATCTACCCAATATGGGTTTGTACTCCGTGTGGGTTTGTTTTATCCTAATCTAATACAATATATTGACGACAAAAAAAAAAACATGTCAAATAATTTTATAAAATTTAACGGTTATTTTAATATTTCCTTTTTTTTGTTAAAAATGAGGTACGTTGGAGAAGAAAGACGAAGGAGGAGTTGTGGGACTCGTTAAAGAAAATGGAGTAAAATTAATTTTCTATGAGTTTTTAGATTTCTGTGAGCCAAATGAATACGAGATGAAAAAGCAAGAAATAATAACAAAAAATACGGGATTAAAAGTATGAAGAGAGTAGAAGGGTTTTTATTTTGAATTGTATGAGCGTGTTACAATTAGATGATAGTCTCGGCCGTAAGAGCTGTTGGCGAGTACCCTAGATTTAACAACAACGACAGATAAACCTAACTGAGTTACAGCTCGTTAAGAACGGAAAAATAACCTAAAGTCATAAGTATTTTGGTGTAGAGAATTGAATGTGTATGTGTTCTTCCTTCTAATCTCTCTTATATAGACTTCAAAGTTGTTTTGTCTTCCTTTTCCGTCTTCGATTCTTTCGAAGAAATTTTCCTTTTCGAGTTTATTCTTCTGCGAAAATATTCATTTTCTAGATTTCTTCCATTTCTTTACTGCTTGCAGAGCACGTTATGACCGTCGTCGTACTTGGGCCGAGTTCACGTCTGGAATCATAAGTGGACCGTTATCTCGTTTTAGGCCTCGTTGGGTCGTTTGTGGTTTAGACGATATTTATGGTTCCTATCGGAGAAGCAGTCTTCCATACAACGATACGATTGAAACTTTGCGAAATAATAGGGTGAGATAACGTTGGCGTTTAAGTTAGTCGTTATCGCTTCATATGATTGATAAATACAGACGCGTCCTTATGACCGTTCCCAAAAATGATGACTTTAATCGTATAGTTGAGATTATCGTCAGTGTTTTGGCTAACCATTATCGTTATATACGACTGATAAATACAGACGCGTCCTTATGACCGTATATGATTGATAAATACAGACGCGTCCTTATGACCATTGTCTTTTAAACATTGCGTGTATATCTCCCTTTGCGTGACTTTGATTTTCAATTGGTGATTCGGTTGAAGTGTTTTTGTGATCATTCTTTTTTAAACTTTGAATCACTCTTGTTCAATTGAGAAGTCTAGTCTTCCGGAATATTATGTTGTTCTTTGGGAGAGTGATTAATGATCAATCTTGATTGCTTGTGAAATGAAGTTGAACTATGAGTATTTGATTAGTCATGATTGCTTGTGAAATAGAATTGAATTGTGATTATTGACCGATCATGATTGCTTATGAAATGGAGTTGAATTGAACTATTGATCATCATGCTCATTTTGTTATGTAATGGGATTCTCTTATATTGTTGTGATGTTAATGTCGAAGTTGTTTGTTTTGTTTGTCACATAAAGGTTGAACTGTTATGTTTCTCATTTGCAGAGCAAAATCAAAACAAAGAAGATGAATGAGAAGATGAAGACGATGAATCGATTGGAGAGGAAGAATAATAAGAACAATCACAAGTATGATTTTACTTTCATGCATTTGAATGGTGATTTGAATGGTGATAAATGTAAATGGATCAGTGCCAGTCCTAAGTGCAAGCCATAGAAGCAATAGTTTGCGGCCTTAAATGAATATGTAAAATATTGGCCTCATCTGAATGTTAGTTTTCGTTAGATCTAATGGCAAATGTGTGTTGACCTTGAGATAGAGAAGGCTGGGTTCCCTTCAAAGGGATTTCTATATATTCTTAAGTGGTCAAATTTTTTTTTGGGCTTGTAGCCCATGTACACCTAGGGACGGTCCTGAATGGAATGTATAGGATTGATGTATAGGATTGAAATGTATTGATTGTTATATGAATGTATTGAATGGCTGAATAAATAAAAAGTGTATTTTTTTAGAACCTTGGGGTTTTTAACCATTGGAGGTAAAATTAGTTAAGAACCCCAACATAGTTTTTTAATCACAAAAATTAATATAAAATTAGTACTTAACTAACAGAGGTAATAATTTTTGGAAAAAAGTGGAAAGAAATGGCTCACGAGGACTTACACAACGAATGAGTAAAGGGTTAGTGTTCGGTCCAACGAAAGGAGAGATGGCGATATTTGAGTCGAGAAAACGTATGAGAGTGGAACAGGAGACATTGGACCGTGAAACTGCGCTATGTCTTCAGGAGAAAGAGGGTGTGCAGGATGACAAGTTGATGATTGTTAGTTAAGCACAATCTCCACATGTGGTATCGGAAGTGAGTGTTTTGGAGGCTAGTATCGTAGACGGTGAGCTGGTTATTCACGGGATAGGGAATGCTTCAGCTTAACAGAGTGCCCTGGTAGTTATTTTATTAATGATTATTACGATGTTAAATTGCATCTTATGGAATTTATGGGGGCGAATAAACCTACTTTTAGAAGATAAATACGATATATTGTGAAGAAATTCAAGATTGATATTCTCACAGTATTTGAGACGCATGCTGGGGGAGCGAGCAAGACGTATTTTTTATGGTATGGGGTTTGATAACTCATTTCATGTGGACGGAGAAGGTCAGAGTGGGGGTTTATGGCTCTTGTGGAGATCGGAGATTGGAGATGTAGCTATTGTCCAATCAACCAATCAGTTTATTCATGCGAAGGTGGTGGGGGGGGGGGGTAGAGATTGTACACTTTATAGTGGTGTACGCAGCTTCTATGGTTAGTCAACGTAGTGGTTTATGGTCAGAATTGAAAGGCATACTTGATTAGATTATGGAACCGGTGATAATAGATGGCGATTTCAATACAATCGTAAGGGTGGATGAGAGATTCAAGGGGAATGGACGGCTGTCGGAGGATTCTATAGCATTTTGTGATTGTGTTAATGAATCTAATCTAATTGATATAGGTTTCCAAGGTGGTCATTTTACTTGAAGACGGGGCAGAACTGAGAGTACGTGTATAGCCAAGCGGCTAGATTGAGTGTTGTGTTATGATCAAACGAGAATGAAATGGCAAGAAGCTATGGTTACCCATCTACTGTTTCTTGCATCTGATCATGCTCCATTAAATTTGCAATTGTACGCGGCGACAAGGAGGGACCATTGCAAGCGGCCTTTCCGGTTCGAAGCAGCTTGGTTAAAGCATGATGGATTCAAGGAGGTTGTTGCTACTTTATGGAATGGTAATATCTCAACACCATATGCTATAGAAGAGTTTCAGGAACATTAAAGAGATGGAATAAACAAATTTTTAGCAATGTACATAATCGAAAGGAGAAGCTGATTGGTGAGTTAAAGCTGTACAAGATAGTCTCGATAAGGGTCATAGCGATGACTTATTATGGAAGGAAGCGGAGGTAATAATGAAGTTGAATGAAGTTATGGAGCAAGAAGAAATTTTTTGGTTTCAAAAATCACGTGAGAAATGGATCGCTCTTGGGGATAAAAATTCGAGATAATTTCATACATCTACTATCATATGTCGAAGGAAAAATATGGTCGATACATTACGTGGAGATGATAATTGATGGCTGATTGGAAAAGAGGAGTTGGTGGAGTTGGGTGTCAGCTATTATAGCCGATTATACTCTATGGAAGATGTGCCGGAGGACATGAGAAGATTAACAACTGAAGTGTTCTATAAACTGTCAGAGTCGGAACTTTTATCATTAAGAAAATCGTTTGTTAAAGAGGATGTTGAGAAAGCGGTGAGACAAATGGGGAGTTTTAAGGCACCTAGAGCGGATGGTTACCAACCAATCTTCTATCAATCTTGCTGGGATCTTGTTGGTGCGGTATCGCATTTTGTATTAGGCTTTTTTGAGACAAGTTAATTGCCTCCGAGTTTGAACGATGTTTTGGTTGTCCTTATACCGAAGGTGGAGAAACCATAAATGATTACATAATTTTGTACAATAAGTCTCTGTAATGTTTTGTATACGATTATTACAAAGATTATGATGATGAGACTGCAAGGAGTTATGTCGAAGTTAGTAGGTAAAGCACAATCAAGTTTTATTCAGAGAAGATTAAGTACAGCTAATGTGGTGGTGGTTCAAGAAGCGGTGCATTCTATGCATCATAAGAAAAGACATAAGGGATAGATGCTACTTAAGTTTGATCTTGAGAAGGCATATGATCGGATAAGATGAGACTTCTTTAAGATACTTTAAGAGTTGCAAGGATGTCGGATAATTGGGTGGATTGGATTATGAAGTGTGTGATGGGTCCATCTATGACTGTGTTGTGGAATGGTGAAAAGACAAGACCGTTTAAACCTACATGTGGACTGCGACAAGGTGATCCGTTGTCTCCGTACTTGTTTATTCTATGTCTTGAGAGACTGTGTCACACGATTTCCGCTGCGATTGAAGCAAAAGAGTGGAAACTGGTTCAGCTATCTCGGGGTGGTCCATTGTTATCTCATGTTTGTTTTTGTGATGATATTATTTTGTTTGCAGAGGCATTGGTGGAGCAAATTATGGTCATTAAAGGTGTACTCGAGTCTTTTTGTTTAGCATCAGGACAAAGAGTAAGCTTTGAGAAGTCAAAAATATTTTTCTCTAACAATGTGTCTCGGGAGATGGAGAGAAGGATTAGTGATGCTAGTGAGATCCAAGTGACTCGGGATCTAGGGAAGTATTCGGGTCTTCCCGTGTTACATAAGAGAATAAACAAGGATACTTTTGGTCAAGTGGTTGAGAGTTTTTCTTCGAGATTGTCTGGGTTGAAGGGTCGTATTTTGAGTTTCATGGGCCGAGTTACTTTATTTAAGGCGGCCTTAGCTTCTATCCCAGTTTATACTATGAGTACAATAGTACTACCAGTTACGACATTGAATATGTTGGATAAGCTAATGAGGAATGTCATATGGGGAAGCACTCCAGAAACAAAGAAACAACATTTGTTGTCTTGGAGTCAAGTATGCTTACCAAAGAGAGAAGGTAGGCTAGGCATAAGACAAGCTAGAGACATGAATACATCGTTGATTTCAAAAGTTGGGTGGAGATTAGTGTTTGGTTGTGATGGTTTATGGGCTAGAGTGTTGAGACATAAAAACAAAGGTAAAGATGTTCCTGACTATGCATGGTTGATACCGAAAGGAAGTTGGTATGCATTATGGCGAGGCGTGATTATGGGTTTGAGACTGCTCATTTTACCAAGGGTTTCATGGGTTATTGGTGACGGTTCAACGGTAAGGTTTTGGTGTGATCGTTGGCTAGGGTCGGAGAATCTTCTTAGCGGGATTCAGGGGATCTTACCGGAGGGGTTTGAAGTGGCTCGTTTTCGGGATTTATGGCAAGAGGGGGTTGAATGGATGCTCAACCAAATTACTCCTTTTGTTGATGAGAGGACAAGACTATCGTTGATGGCTTACGTTGTTGATAACGTGACTGGTGCCTCTGATCGTTTATCATGGAGCGCAGATGAACATGGGAAAATTTTTGTAAGCTCAGATTATGCATAGTGAATGACAAATAACAAGCCGAGAAAGGATATGCGGGGTTTATTTGATCGAATATAGGGAGTCGTAGCGATTGAACGAGCCAAATTGTATCTCTAGTCAATGGCAAATCAAAGCATTATGGTTAATGTGGAACGCTAAGGCGACACTTGAGTGAGTCTGGTATGTGTGGTATTTGTCGGGGTGGTGATGAGACAATCGTGCATGTCTACGTGGTTGTCCATCTATAGAGGGCATATGGAGAAGGGTGGCGCCGAGTGGTAAGCTTCAACAGTTTTTTCAAGAACCATTGCTGAATATGATGTATGTTAATTTAGGTGATTCAACTATATTGCATGGGATACCTTGGTCGACTGTTTTCTCAATGGTCATTTGGTGGAGTTGGAAGTGGTGATGTGGCTGAACTTTTGGTGAAGTAAGTCGTTGTAGGGATCGAACTAAGTTTTTGATTGATATGGCTCGGGAGGTATGGAAGGCACATGGGATCGTGAGACATCGACATGTAAGAAGGAGTTGGGAGTTAAGATGGGTTGTTGGTCCGTTCTCGTGATGAATTGGTGGAAGCTTAATACGGATGGAGCTTCACGTGGTAACCCGGGCCTTGCAGCAGTAGGGGGAGTGGTACGGGATTCATCGAGTCAGTGGTGTGTGGGTTTTGCGCTTAATATTGGGCTATGTTCAGCACCAATGGGGGAGTTATGAGGGGTGTATTATGGCCTATATATTGCGTGTGAGCATGGGATGAGAAGATTAGAGTTAGAGACTGACTCATAGATGGTTGTAGGTTTTCTTTTGAAAGGTATTGAAGATTCACACCCATTATCCTTCCTAACACGTTTGTGATATAGCTTTCTTTCGAAAGATTGGATAGCACGGATTTCACATGTGTATAGAGAAGCGAATTGTCAAGCTGATGACTTGGCGAATTACAGTTTTTCTTTACCTTTTGGTTTTCATTTGTTAGAAGAGCCTCGAAGATTTGTGAAATCAATTAGAGTAGCAGATCCTAATGGCTTTTTACGCCAAAGTCAAGTTGTGTTATAGTTCTTTTATTCTTAGTTTTTCCCGTTTGGAGATTTTTCCCTTTTCCCCACTAATAAAAAAGAGATGCTGTAATATTCTTTTTTTATTATTATTAGAACCCAAAAACTAAACTTAAAGTGAACTAGAAGTATAAATGATTGTATTGATTATAGTTGGATTGAGTACAAGAAACAAATAGTGTTCCACATTGGTCTCGTCCCGAATCTCTTTAAAATGTACTCCCTTTTTATACCTGAACCCTTATTTTAATTTTTGTTTGTCTCTCCTATTTCGGGCTAGTAACGTTTTTTGTGGCACATGCTCGTTGGTTGTTCAACCGCTCATGATTCTCATCACTGCTTACTGCTTAGCTTCGTTTGTCACTGTTCAACTCGATTTGTCACTGATATTTAATATAACAAACTAATTCAATCTTTTAAAAAATTAATATATTCTACATTTTATATATATATATATATATATCATAGATAGAATATATTTTATCAGTTATATTGAATTTACTTTAATTATTAACTAAATATTTAAACTTAATTAAAAAACAATTAAATATTAGTTAATAATTAAACTTAATTAAAAAACAATTAAATATTTTTTTAAACCCTGAGAAAATTAGCAAGCTAGGTATGATACAGTATGAACCATTATGTGGGCGCGTAAATTGACTTGGGTCAATTTACTGGGTCCGGTTGACTTGCGAGTGGACTACACACGGTGGGTCACGCCGGAACTCGTAACGACCATTCCCGGTGAGTCGCAGCGGCGCTCCGGCGAAGACCACGCGGTGACAAGACACGGCGAGTCGCGACGACACTCCGGAGAGTAGTCACGCGACGATGAGGCATAGTGAGTCGCAATGGCGCGCCAAAGAGTGGCGACGACGACCATGTACGGTGAGTCGGGAAAATGCACCGAAGAGTTTCGACGACGACCATATGCGGTGAGTCGCGATGGTGCACCGAAGAGTGGCCACGACGAAGCCCACAAGCGAGAGAGACCGGTGATGGGCTAGCACGGCCCATCGCGGACATTACCTCTAGTGGGGCAACTCGGCCTGTCAGGAAGCCTAGAGCGAGGTCTTCTAGAAGACTCGCGAGTGAAGAGTCAAAGGGCGGTGGCGTGGAGTTCAAAAGACGTAACGGCGGATCAAAGACATTAAGGAGGCATTGAATGCGGGAGATACTGAAGGAGCCTCGTGAAGAGCCCTATAGGTAGTGACCACAAGGGTCCGGAAAAATGGACCAAAAGTCTTCTGTAAAAACTTTTGATATTTGAGAGAAACTTGTAAACAGAGAGAACTTTGTAACATTGACGAGATTCTAACAAAGAAAACCTTTTACATTCCTTAGTTTTAATACATCTTTTAATTGATTTGGGTGTGAGGAAAATCCTGCTCTTACATTTTGGCACCGTCTGTGGGGACTCGAAGAAACTTCTGAAGAAGTCACCCCTACCTAGCAAGAAGAGATGGATTCAGAAGTGAAAAACCCAGTTTTTGATGCTCTAGCAGAAGTAAAGGCTCTGCTCGCGACCTGGTGAGCTCTGTCGAAAGACAAAAAGAATCAAGTGATGAACTTGCTGCTCGCTTCAATAGTCACGAGGAGAATGTGACAACCCAGTTGGAGTCCTTCACGAGTGCCTAGACCGAGATGGAGGCGCGGTTGGGAGCGCAGAGGAATCTACCCCACCGATGATGACGACAGACCTCCCTGGTGGGGATCCCGTCGGACCAGGAGGCTCCGCAAGCCGAACCCAACCGGGACCTCGGGGTTTTGTCCTTGGTGGGAACAACTCTGATCCCCCAGAGATTTCTCATGGAGGAGATGGTTCTGTTTTCCGTGGTGGAAATGATGTGTTGAATACTCCAAGTTCAGCTTGGGGTACGACGGACAACACTGGTGAGCTCCCTTCTGACCTAGGTGCGGGAGTCTACGAAAGCTTGCGTTGGTCAATCGACAAGACGCATGTTGATTTGCTCGCCATGACGTCGAAGGTCCACCATGCATCGAGCCCTGCGCTGAGATCGATCGAGTGATCGCGGAGATGGAGAGAACTTCATTCACTCTGCGCATCGTAGAAGCAAGAATAAAAGAGACCGGGAAGCTCAGACTTCCCCTTTATGAAGGGAAATCTGATCCGAAGGCACATATGACTGCCTTTTGGGTCGCAGTGACCCGTGCTCACTTCAGTGAGGACGAGAAGGATGTGGGCTACTGCAGGTTATTTGTTGAGAACCTTACAGTGTCTGCCTTGGAATGGTTCTCGAAACTCGAGCATGGGTCTATTGATAGCTTCACCCAGCTATCCGTAGCATTTTTGAAACACTACTCCATCTTCATGGAAAAGGGTGCCTTGGACACCGACATGTGGACTGTGTCATAGGGTCCAACGGAGCCTCTACGGATGTTCATTGAGCCCTTCAAAGCTGTAAAGGCGAAGGTTGCCAGAGTCAGCGATTCCATCGTGTTTGCTGCACTGAAGCATGGGCTATGGCATGAGTCCCCTTTTCGCGTTGACTTAACTATATATCCACAAACTGGATACCATTGAGGACGCCCTTCACCGCTCCACAAACTGGATCACCGTCGAGGAAGAGAGGATGGCTCTCTCAAAGAAGTTCAAGAACCCCAGCAAGGGTCCTGAAGGAGGGTCTACACAAAATAAGTTCGAAAAGAAGGAGACCCGAAGTGGAAATGGAGGATCACACTCTTACAATGTGGAAAAAGGGAAAAAGAGACCTCCCGGAAATGAAGGATAAAGAATGATGGGGCACAATCTAGACGCCTACTGCAAACTCCACAAGTGCAATGGGCATGCCACACACGAATGCTTCAAACTTAAGAATTTCATAAGCAAAACACTTTCGCATGATGGTCTAGAAGGAGCGAACATCGACTTGGAGGAAGTCATGCGCGAGATGGAAGCAGCTGAGGACCGCGACATGGAGCCCGCACAGAAGCGAACATGGAGCCCAGAGAGAGCATAGACCTCTAAATCTTTCTAGAATAAGCGGATAAACTTCATCTTGGGGGATCGGGGCAGTGCCGAGATTCTGTGCAATCAATCAAGTCCCACGTAAGGAGAGCTGAGTTCGGGAAGGCTAGGTTCACCCTGATCCTGGGTTGCAAGATCACCTTCTCCGCAAGTGATGCATCACAACTCGATCTCCCCCATGAAAATGTTCTGGTAGTCCAGGTTAACATTGGAGCCAATTGTGAAGTCTCACATGTCCTAATTGATACTAGGAGCACCATAGACGTATTGTACCTTGAGACCCTAACACGTATGAGGATCGAGAAAGCAGAGGTGAAAGGTCCTCCAACCCCTTTAACAGGGTTTAGCATGACAACCGAGATGTCTCTAGGGACAGTGCAACTCCATGTATCCGCAAGCGGAGTTCTAAAGATGATAGATTTCACAATGGTGGACCGTCCCGCAGCGTACAACGCGATCTTGGGCATGTCTTGGCTGCATGAGATGAAGGCGGTACTATCCACTTACCACCAATGTGTGAAGTTCCCAACCAGCAATGGGGTGGGAACTCTGCACAAAAGTTAAAAGAACTCTCGCATGTGCTACATGGTAGAAATTAAGAATAGAGTCCAATAGCAATTACACATCTCTGCAGGTGGATCACGGGACGGCGGAACCTCTGGCAACCTGCAGAACAACGAGCTTACTCTCGACCACTTACAGCGATTCAGCTCAAAAAGGATGATGTCGATGAGGACAGGGGCATTGCTGGAGAGCGTCACCAAAGTCGCACAGTACGGGTACTGGTTTATGACGTCGATCCAACCAAATGTGTGGTAATCGATGCGCAGATCAAAGGAGAACTGAAGCGGTAGTTAGTGCAATTCCTACGGAGTAACATGAGTACTTTCGCTTGGACAATGATGTCTATGCATTTTAGTTATATTTAGAAGTCATTTAGCATCATTTTAGGGTCTTTTAGTTGTACATATGTTGCATCTATAGATGTTATTAGCAAGTTTGCAATTTTTAGGAAGATTTGCATTAGTATTAGCATAAACATGCATTTTGGAGATTTTTCAGGACTTTCGGGAGCTTTCAGAATGTTGTTGCGAATTTGGAGAAAGAAAGGAAAATGTGTGGAGTGGAACCAACTCAAGTGTAGCTCAAGTCAAAAAAATCGACCAAGCCCTCAGCCTTACGCCTCAACCACTCGATCTCGAGATCGAGCCAAGTCAAAACTAGCTTGATCAACGCAAGCCTCCGGCTCGATCCCGTGATCGAGCCAAGCTAACTTTGTCCCGAACCCACCTCGATCGAGCCAAATGTCTTCGGCTCGATCGCCTCGACCATGCTCTGTCAAGTCGTCCTTCTCACCTTGATCACCAATCGAGTTCCTTTAGGAACCTCGACCAGGAAACTCCACGGCTCGATCCCGTGATCGATCAAAGTGATCAAGCCATTCACCTCGGTCCCGGATTGATCTCCCCTTGGCCACCTTGATCGCATCTCGGCCTTCACCTCGATCTCGTCTCGAGTTCCCCTTGGCCACCTTGATCGCATGCAACATCACATGGCTAGATCCCGTGATTGATCCAAGTAATAGAGCCACCTCGATTTCATGGCTTGAACGCAACTCTCCTTGGCTGCCTCGATCGCAACACTCCTTGGCCACCTCGATCATCCTTCTCGTAGCTCGGCTCCAATCCGACCCGGCCAACTTGAATCAGGATGGACCAGACTCGAGACCCAGTTTAATGACTGTCTTTTGTCTTTTATGCGTTTTAGGGCTTTTCACTGAACACTATAAAAAGCCTTAAACGCCTCAATTTGGAAACACAATCTTTCTTTTTTCCATTTTTAGGTTTTGTATTAGGTTTTATTTTCTCTCTTTTGTTCTTGATGTTCTAAACCCAGATTTTGTTTAAGTTTATGTTAATCTTCTGTTATCTTCATTTTCATGCTTAGATAGGGCTGTGAACTATCTGGTACATGTTGATTTACGTTTTGATGCTTTTAATCTCATTTTTAGCTTGATCTTTTCCTCTGTTTTTGTTATTGTTCCATTGATACTCTGTTTTTTTTAAGTTAGTGTTCTTGGTGTTCTTCATCTTTGATTTTTGATCTTCATGTTCTCCTTAGTAGTTATGTTTTCATGTTTTACTGATTTCGCTACAAGTATGAGTAGTGAGTAGTTACCTTAGGTTCCTGAGGATGGGGTAGACTAGTGTTGATGTCTTGTTCTTCCTAAGTACCTAAGTTGTTTTGCATCTAGATCCCTTATGTTTCATTGCTCTTCATGTTGATTTCTTTCTGATCAATTGAAATACGACCTTAGGCATTTTAGCACTCAGAAGGTGTTCAATGAAATGCCTGAATATGGTGATGTCAGAGATTTGCACATCCTAGCCTAATATATTAGATGTTTAGGGTGCTTATTGGCTTTAGTAGATTGATTACTCATGCTTGCTTAGTAGTGTACCGTTAACGAGAGTTAGGTCTGGTGATTGCTTTGCTTGAAACCATTTATCAACACATTGGACTTGGTTGCATATGAATTTGCTGTCTAGGGGTTAGCTCATTGTTTGAGGTATATTAGGTACTTAAATAGTTCAGAAAGGATCTCTAGTCCATTACCCTTGTCCTCAGGAACTACTTTCCACTTGATTGCATATTTACCCTTTTTACTTTCCTGAATTATATGCTTAATATTTGTCAATGCATGTTAGTGTTTGTTTCCTTTTCCCGTTTTAGTTTTCTGCATGCTTTGTTTACTTAGGACTTGTTAGGAAAACCCTCATATATTATTTCAACTTGAATTAGTAGAATTCATTTGCATCTAGAATGGTTAATAACACAGCTCACTGGATTGACACATTATATATGCTACACTGACATGATAATGTTGTGTGGATAAGGAATTGACACAGAAAAAATTTTTGTTATCAATTTGGCGTTGTTGCCAATTGGATGTTTGTTTGTTACATTCTGGATTTTGGATCTATTGAGATCAAGTTTCTTTTCTACTACCATACTCACCTTGGTTTCCTTTTTTTCAGGTACTTACGTAGCTGTGTATGAACCTGCAAAGCAGAGGACCAACAAACTTAATTCTAATAGTTGAAGATATTCGTGCTTTTGGAAGAAAATACTCTCACGCGAGACGTGAACAAGAACGCTAGGAACATTTAATAAGGTTGGATTTGCAAATGGAAGACAACGTTAAACGCAATAACCAACACACTATTGGTGCTGGTGACAACCCGAACACTCACACCCAGCGTCATGGAATCACACCTCCCACTGCACAGAACAACAACTTTGAGATCAAGCACAGCTTGATAGCAATGGTGCAGGGGAAAAAATTCCATGGTTTGCCAATGGAGGATCCACTCGACCACCTGGACGAGTTTGATCGCTTTTTCAGTCTCACCAAGATCAACGTTGTGAGTGAGGACGCTTTTAAGTTGCGTCTCTTCCCATTCTATTTGGGAGAGAAAGCACATCAATGGGAGAATTCTCTTCCCAAGAACTCAATCACCACCTAGGATGCTTGTAAGAAAGATTTTCTTGCCAATTTTTCTTCACATCTCGTACAGCAAGACTGAGGAATGTATCTCTGGTTTCGCACAGCGAAACGCTGAAACCTTCTCTAAATCATGGGAAAGCTTCAAGAATTACACTATGCAGTGTCCTCATCACGGTTTCATCAAAGCATTCCTCCTCAGCACACTCTATCGCGGTGCTCTACCAAAGATACGCATGTTTCTTGGCACTGCTAGCAACGACAATTTCCTGAACAAGAGTGTTATTGACGGTTGGGAACTTGTAGAGGACCTTGCTCAATCCGATGGAATATATAGTGAAGACTATGATCGCACACCTTGTGGTGGCTCTGCAACAGATGATAACACGAGGAAGGATATCAAAGCTCTGAATAAGAAGTTGGACAAGATACTCCTGGGTCAGCAACACCATGTTCACTTCATAACTGATGAAGAGAAACTTTAGATTCAGGCTAGGGAGGCTAACCAGAGAGAGGAGGTAAGCTATGTGCAGAATCAAGGTGGTTACAACAAAGGGTTCATTACCTACTCCAATAACCCTGGTTTTTCATATAGAAGAAACAACGTAGCCAACCATTAGGACCAAGTGTATCCACAATAACCACAAAAGAACATTCCACCATTCATCAATTACACTCAGAATCATGGTTTTTTCCCAAAGCAACAACAACAAAGTGGTTTTCAGCAACCACCACAGCAGCAACAAGCTGGTGCACCTCCTGGTTTCACCTCCAACCAACCTCCAGCTCAACCTTCAAACATTGAAGCAATATTGCAACAAATTCTCCAAGGTCAATCTGATAGTGTCATGGAGACTTCAAAGAAGTTTGGTGAACTTCACCACAAGATGGATTCTTCCTTCAACGCCATCTATGCGAAGATTGAAACTCTAAACTCTAGAGTTACTGCTCTAGAAGGCAAGACTGCATCCACTTCTGCTTCTCTAAATGGTCAACTTCCAGGAAAGTCTGTGCATAATCCAAAGGAGTATGCTCATGTCAATGCCATTTTCGTGGGGAGTACCACTGACCTTCCTCCTCCCATTTGCACTACTGCGGACAGTGTGATTCAAGTTGGGGGAATTTGATTTTAAACGTAGCTGCAACTGTGGATTATGAAAAATCTATTACTAATGATGAGCTATTTTCTTCACAGGAAAATGCAATACCTTTCATTCCACACCCTTATGTTCCAAGATTGCCATTCCCATCACATTTCAAAAAAGAGATTATGCCGAAATATCCAAACATCTTTTAGAAACCTATGAGGGAAAGGAATGCTCAAGAAGTGTTGGAACCAAATTTCGAATGCAACACTTTGATAAAGAGAAGCAAGAGGATCCTGGTTCATTCATTTTTCCATGCTCACTAGGACCCCTAACCTTCAAAAAATGCCTTTGTGATTTAGGAGCATCTATCAACTTAATGCCTTTATCCACTACAAAGAAGCTGGGATTCAACGAATTCAAGGCTTCCAGTATAACTCTGTTGTTGGCAGATAGATCAATAAGGTATCATATTGGCACCCTGGAAAACTTACCCATCAAGATTGGGGATGTAGAAATACTCACTGACTTTGTAGTATTGGAAATTGATGAAGAGCCTAAGGACTGATTGATCTTTAGAAGACCATTCTTTGCAACAGTTGGAGTTGTGATCAACGTCAAGAAAGGTAACATCAGGTTAAACATAAGAAATGGTCCAAGGATGATCTTTATCATCAAGAGCAAGACGAAGAAGCTTACAATCCAAGGCCAACTATTCTCAATCAAGGAAAGGAATGAGAACAATGATGAGGATTGGTACTCAAGCAGTGACTCATTTGAGGATGAATTGAAGAAGGATTCAAACCAGTTTTCAAGGCACCATGAGGCATTTAGGCTTATCAAAGAACCAGATGAAAGGGTTCCTGCAGAGTTAGAAGAAGCTAGAACATTGGGGATACCAACTGATGAGAACAAACTGCAAGTTTCAGAAAACGGGAATCCTGAGTTCAAGCACCAACTTGAACGTATCTCATCTCAGAAACTACCTTCAGGCACTCCCCATTCTGAAAAAAAATTTGAGCCTCGTACCCAAACAATGGACATCAAGAGTGGAGATCAAGTGTTTCTACTCAATCCAAGGTTCAAGTACTATATGGGGAATGTGAATCCAAATTGCTCCATGAACTTCATGATCAAGGAAATCATGTCTGGTGAAGATATCATACTTGCTGTGGAAATTGATAAAGGGTCGAAGCTGAACTACCAAATCAACCAGCATGATGATAACGGAGTCAATCTTAGTGACTCCTTTGGGAACCGTCTCATGGTCATTAATTTTAAAAACAGGAAGTCAATCTTAGTGACTCTAAAAAAGCTCACTTGGGAGGAAGTCCTATGTTTATCATTTTACATATGAAAATTTTATGCTTTTATTTAAATTCTTCGTTTAATGCATTTTGGTTTTTATTGGTTTTGATGTTTTACAGACTTTGGAGTTAGGTTTTGGGCATCTTGCAACGAGAGAAAAAGAGCACTGGATTAGCTCAAGTTTTTTATCAAGTCGGATCAACGTGTTTAAGCCCTATCGAGCCAAGCATTATGGCAATCAAGCCACGGAAAATTACCATCGAGCCACCAGTTTGCCATTGATCCGCATTGATCAAGCCACGTTTGTCTAACATGATCGAGCTGCATTTCCTACGATCGAGCCATGATCAAGTCGTGCTAACCGCATAAACTCGAGCCACACACTTCACATCAAGCCCAGCACTCCACACTTCACTTCAAGGCTTGTCTCCCCACTTGCCCACTACTCACCCCATGCCAAGAAGTGTCCTCTCACACCTTTCCAAGATTCCCCAACAAGTTCTTACACCTCCATCACCAAACCCCCTCCACATACACCATCTTTAATCCTCCTCCACATACCAACTTTTTAAAATCCATCCACATGCTTCAACAACACATCCACTCATCACTACCACACACTAATTTCGACCAAAGAGCTTATATAAGAGAGTTCCTCACCTCTTAACTCCTCATCACTCTAAATACTTTGAACTACTCATTCACATTTATCATTTCGTAAACGCTTCAAGTTTCTCCAAAAATTCTCCCGAATATTTAAGCCTCGTCCAAATCCGTTTCAGTTCTTTCATTCTTGAATTTTTCTAAACTCTGAAACGGTTTTCAGTCACGAACTATTCTGTTTACTCAAACTTAACTTGAACTCCTGAATTTCTGAAAATTTCGGTTCCTAAACTTTCTAATACACAATTTTGATTTCTCTGATAGCCTTTTTGAAGTTTAGTTCTAACTGTTTGTTTCTTAACTTGATATTGGTCGTCGTAGGTACAATATCATACGAAGGAATGCCCAGCAGTTCACATGGACCATCCGTTGAAGAAATTTATGGGACGTTGATGTAATTAAAATTCACATGGTCGACATTTCCTGATACAAAAACTCTGAGCACCCTTGGTATCCTCGAGGAAGTCCAAGACATACTGGAGGATGTGAGGATATCTAGCGTGCTTACCATGAATTATGAAGCCTAATAGAAACCGACGTGCATGTTCTTGGTCTCTCTGGAAGCTACCTATTGGGATGAAGGGGACGGTGATAGGAATGTTGGAGGTTTTATAACTTTCAAGGACTTCGACGGAAAAACCAACACGTTAACTTTCAGTAAAATATGGGGTATTTATGGCTTCAACTGCATGAGGTTTCAACCAAAAATATTCGATAGTGTTCCAAAGGAGATAGAGTTAATTTGGGATGAGATATCGTCCGACGACTTTGAACCCGTACGAACCAAGAGCTGGTGCATCCGCCACCCGGCGATTAGTTATGTGCAGCAAATCCTAGCTAATTCATTCTACTCTAGAAAAGACGCTAATGTCATACTAGCTAAAGAGTTAGACTTCCTGCGCTTGGGTATCTATAAACATGTCAGCAAATCTTTGCAGAACGATAACCTATTTTCCCGCGCTGCTGAGCTGAGACCTTTCCCCTCAAGATATTATTGCAGAAACTGTTGACATTCAAGAACCTCAACTAGAACACATGAGGAAGGATGAGACCCGAATTAAGCATTGGAGGGTGGATAACACCTATTTTCAAGTATACTCAGGGACCGCTTGGTGGAAGTGCTTTACCATAAAAACTAATGGACATGGACTACCTGACAGAAACACAGTTCATAGTGGAGCTTGAACTCCCAATTCTGCTATTTGTTCCAGCTGACGTTCCTCTTTAAGGGAATCTTCCTACTCCCAAACTGCAGGTGGACTGCTTTTGACAAAGTTGAGAATCTTGAATTCTGCCACGACATTTACAACACAAGGGGGATGATCTCAACAATGACACCTCTGAGATCCTGTTCAGACCACCTTTCGACCCTCTACCTAGAAGACCACTCGCCCAAATGGGGGTAACTGAGGTCCATCTCCATCAACCTAACCATTATATAATTTGTTTCAACTGCATATGTTTTTGCTTCATGTTTTCATTTGTTATAAGTGTGCTCTCTGCTTTTGTTGTCTATCGTCCTCCTAAACGCTCCTAAGAATTTAGATTACACAAGAGACTGTGTCATTCGAGTTTGGGGGAGAGTTAAGGAGCTATCTAATGGAAGTTTTTATGTTTGTTCCTTGATCTTAAATCATGCATAGCATTTAAAGCATAGAAAAACAATAAAAATCTGAAATTTTTTCAAAATTTGTCTTTCAAAAACAGAGTGTTCATGTAGTTGCATTTAGGATGTTAGAGTTATAGGTTTGTCATTTGCATATGCATAGGGAACTAGGATAATAGTAACATTGTAAGTATGTTGTTTTCTTAGATAGTATAAGTGCCCTAGTTATTAGTTGTCTAATGCATCTTGATTTAGTCTGAAGTAAAATTGCACCATGCTTAGAATGTGAACTTGCATGATCATTTTTCTTCTGAAGCATGTTGTGATTTGAAGTTTGCCCCTATCTATTAGAACTTAAATTTGAACGTATAATTATCATGCTTGTGTGTTGGATTTGAACTCATGGATAGTTTATACATATTTGGGTTATCTTCTACCATTTTAACACTCTTGTTAATCCAAGTAGAATCCCTACCCTTGAACCTTGCCTTCTTTCAAGCCACGAATTTACTACTGAGTGTCAAGTCTTTTATGGAATGACCATGGTAGAAAGTGTTAGGTTCGAACTGACAGGAGTAAGATCTCATGTAGTTCAAGTCCATGCTTTTTGGACTAGATAGGAAAAGGTGGGATTCGATTTTGGGTGTTGGGTTGGTTTGAAAATGATTGAAAGGGTGTGGGTAACTGGTTAAAGAAAGGGTAGAGTAATGGACCTTAGGAGAAGAATGGAAAAGGAAAAGAAACAGAATATGCTAGTAAGGGGTTTTGGGGAACAATGATATGAAAAGGAAGTATGGTTAGTGCAGAATAAGAAAAGAATATGACAATGAATTGAAAAGGGTACGACCCATGAAGTTAGTGCAAATGACAAAAGTTAAAATCCGTAAGAATCTAAGTAAGTAAGTTCTTAAATCCGCTAGAAGTCAAATAAGAAGAACCTTCTCCTAAGAGTAGCTAATGAAGAGATAAAAAAGGGAAAAATGTGAATAAGTAAGATCACTTTGAATTTTAAAAGGGTAAAGTGAGGACCTCCTAGCCTTGGGTAGATGGGGTTTTGTTTCTGTATGCGGCTAAGTGTTCTTACCTTTAGCCTTATGCTAAATCTCATTCCTTTTTGAGAGAACCTTATTTTGAATTATTAGCCATTGCATGAAGGGGTCATCTTTACTTCTTAACATGTCTTTTGACCAAATGAGTTCATTGAACGCACATGACTTGATCCATGGTTCTTGCTTAATGAATGTTAAAGGGGTAAATGAATTTGAATGCATTGTGGAAGTTGGAACTGGTTTGTAATGAACTGTGATGAGTATGGCTAAGGTTTTTAAGTAGGACGAGTTTAGGATTGCATTTTAGAACTAGTAACCATCATATTTATATTACCTGCGTTAGCAACATATTTTGGTTCTGAGTTCCCACTTTCAAACCTCTCGTCCAGACTTCTGAATAACTTGGTTGAGGGTCTTTTAGTTGTACATATGTTGCATCTATAGATGTTATTAGCAAGTTTGCAATTTTTAGGAAGTTTTGCATTAGCACTTCCATATACATGCATTTTGGAGATTTTTCAAGACTTTCAGGAGCTTTCAGAACGTTGTTGCGAATTTGGAGAAGGAAAGGAAAATGCATGGAATGGAACCAACTTAAGTATAGCTTAAGTCAAAAATTCGACCAAGCCCTCAGCCTTACGCCTCGACCACTCGATCCCGAGATCGAGCCAAATCAAAAACTGGCTCGATCAACGCAAGCCTCCGGCTCGATTATGTGATCGAGCCAAACTAACTATGTCCCAGACCTGCCTCGATCGAGCCAAACGTCTTCGGCTTGATCACCTCGACCATGCTCCATCAAGCCGTCATTCTCACCTCGATCACCACTTGACTTCCTTTAGGCACCTCGACCACGCAACTTAACGGCTCGATCCCATGATCGAGACATTCACCTTGGTCCCGGCTCGATCTCCCCTTGGCCACCTCGATCACATCTCGGCCTTCACCTTGGTCCTGGCTTAAGCTCCCCTTGGCCACCTCGATCGCATACAACATCACACGGCTCGATCCCGTGATCGAGCCACCTCGATGAAATCATGGCTCGATTGTAACTCTCCTTGGCCGCCTTGATCGTAACACTCCTTGGCCACCTTGATCATCTGTCTTATAGCCTGGCTCCAATCCGACCCGACCAACTCGAATCAAGATGGACCAGACCCGAGACCCAATTTAATGATTGTCTTTTTTCTTTTATGCGTTTTAGGGCTTTTCTATGAACACTATAAAAAGCCTTAAACGCCTCCATTTGGAAAAACAATCTTTCTTTTTGCCATTTTTAGGTTTTTCTTAGGTTTTATTTTCTCTCTTTTGTTCTTGATGTTCTTCATGTTCTAAACCCGGATTTTCTTTAAGTATATGCTAATCTTCTGTTTTATTTATTTTCATGCTTAGATTAGGGTTGTGAACTATCTGGTGCATGTTGATTTATGTTTTGATGCTTTTAATCTTGTTTTTAGCTTGATCACTTCCTCTGTTTTCGTTACCGTTCCATTGATACTCTGTTTTTCTGAGTTAGTGTTCTTGGTGTTCTTCATCTTTGATTTTTGATCTTCATGTTTTCCTTAGTAGTTATGTTTTCTTGTTTTAGTGATTTCGCACTAAGCATGAGTAGTGAGTAGTTACCTTAGGTTCCTGAGGATGGGGTAGACTAGTGTTGATGTCTTATTCTTCCTAAGTATCTAAGTTGTTTTGCATCTAGATCCCTTCTGTTTCATTGCTCTTCATGCTTATTTCTTTCTGATCAATTGAAATCTGGCCTTAGGCATTTTAGCACTCAGAAGGTGTTCAATGAAATGCCTGAATATGGTGATTTCAGAGATTTGCACATCCTAGCCTAAGATATTAGATGTTTAGGGTTCTTATTGCCTTTAGTAGATTGATTCCTCATGCATGCTTAGTAGTGTACCGTTAACGAGAGTTAGGTTTAGTGATTGCTTTGCTTGAAACCATTTACCAAGACATTGGACTTGGTTGCATATGAATTTGTTGTCTAGGGGTTAGCTCATTGTTTGAGGTATGTTAGGTGCTTACCTCGAAGAATTCCTGAACCTTTTATTTCAACTTGAATTAGTAAAATCCATTTGCATCTAGAATGGTTAATAACACACATGACTGGATTGACACCTTATCTATGCTACAATGACATGATAACGTTGTGTGGATAAGGAATTGACATAGAAAAATCTTGTTATCAGACAGCAAGCGATATGCCCGGAATTGAGCTTGGTGTAATTTCCCATGAGCTTAATGTAGACACGGCGTACAAAACCGTCAAGCAGAAGAGGAGAAAACTCCGTCCCAAAAAATCTCAGGCCATCAACGACGAAGTGAAGAAACTCTTGGCGAACGGTTTTATTCGAGAGGTTCATTATCCCGAGTGGTTGGAAATTCCGGTAGTTGTCAAAAAGAAGAATGGAAAGTGGCGAATTTGTGTTGAATTCACCGACTTGAAGAAAGCTTGTCCTAAGGATAGCTTCCCACTTCCGCCCATTGATAGACTTATGGAAGCCACGACGGGAAACCAGTTCCTCTCCTTCATGGACGCCTTCTCTGGTTACAATCAGATCAAGATGCATCCGGATGATCAAGAGAATACATCTTTTATAACCGACAGAGGAATTTATTATTACAAGGTCATACCGTTCGGGTTGAAAAATACCGGTGCGACTTACCAGAGGTTGGTGAACAAGACTTTTTTTAACTCGGGAAAACAGTGGAGGTGTATGTGGATGACATGCTTGTCAAGTCTTTAGAGGCTGGTGAGCATGTTCACCACCGATCAAAATGCTTTGAGACGTTGAATCAATATGGGATGAAGTTGAATCATGAGAAGTATACCTTTACAGTCACTTTAGGGGAGTTCATTGGGTACCTAGTTACTGAAAGAGGGATCGAGGCCAATCCAAATCACATAACAGCGGTATTCTCGATGACATCCCTGAAGTCATTGAAGGAAGTGCAGCGCTTGACAGGACACATCGCCGCATTTAATAGGTCCATCTCCCGATAACCTGATACGTGTCTTCCTTTCTTCCAACTTTTGAAGGGGAACAAGAAGTTTCTGTAGGATGAACAATGCAAAGGCACCTTCAAGCAGCTGAAAGAATATCTTGCGCACCCTCCTGTCTTGGCCAAGCATGTGCTTGGGGAGCCCTTATTTTTGTATGTGGCAGTCACCACGGCCGCGGTAAGCAGAGTGCTATTACAAGAAGAAGGGGTGGAGCAAAGACTGGTTTTCTATGTAAGCAAGAGTCTGGTATATGCGGAGACAAGATACACTATGGTGGAGAAACTTGCCCTCGCAGTGGTTATCTCGGCTTAGAAACTCCGTCCTTATTTTCAATCATATTCAATTATGGTGATGACGACTAAACTGCTACACACGATATTGCATGGACCAAACCAGTATGGGAGGATGGTCAAATGGGCGATCGAACTAAGTGAATACACTATAGAGTATAGAAACCGTCTAAGTATAAAGGCATAAGTTTGGGAATCTTCACCAGGTAAGCTTGGGAACTCCATGTAGAGGGTTCCTCCACCAGAGCTGGGTCCAGAGTAGGGGTTATATTGGAGTCCCCGAGCAGAGAGGTGATTGAACAATCCTACAGACTAGCATTTAGTGCTTCGAACAACGAGTCGGAGTATGAAGCTCTCATTGCGGGGCTGAGATTAGCACTGGGGATCAGAGTCTGGGAACTCCGAGCGCGGAGTGACTCTCAGCTTGTGACTAGTCAAATAAGTGGGAATTATGAAGCTGAAGATGCCAGGATGGAAGCGTATGTAATATTGGTCCATAGTATCATATCAAAATTTGACAGCTTTGATCTAACCCAAATCCCACAAGGAGAAAACACTTCGGCTAACGCGTTGGCCATGCTCGTGTCCACCTCGAATCCACTCGTTCAGAGGATGATAATGGTGGAGACAACCGAAGAGCCGAGTATATCAGTCCATGATAATGTCATGGCTATCCAGACACGGTCCATGAAAAAACGAGCACTAGAAGAAATAAAGTGGAAAAAAGATGGTAACATGTTCATACCTATATGCACTAAATCTCTGCATGGGGTCGATGATCCTAGCGCTCTATGCGTGGTAGAGGACTCTGAAGTTCTGCGCAAGGTGAATAATCCTGATGCTCTGCTCGGGACAAGTGATCCTGACGCTCCGTGCGGGGTAGAGGACTCTGAAGCTCTGCGCGGGGTGCATGATCCTTATGCTCTGCTTGGGGCAGGTGATCTTAACGCTATGCACGAAGAAGAGAACTTTGAAGCTCTGCGCGGGGTGGATGATCTTGACGCTCCGTCTGGGGCGAAAAACCCTGAAATTCCACGCAGGGTGGTGATCTGGAACCTTTTCCCGTTGTAGAGAAGCTTGAAGCTTCGATCAGGATGGAGAATCCTAGGGATCCGCTCGAGGTGAACTGGGGGGCAGCTTATGGCGATGATAAAAGAGAGGACTGGAGAAGTCCGACAGAAGAATACATCATTACAGGAAAAACTCCCAAGGATAAGTGGCAAGCACACAAGCTAAAGGTCCGAAGTGCAAGATTTTGCGTCGTCTGTGTTATCATGTATAAACAAAGCGTGGCAAGGCCTTACCTGGCATGTGTCATATGGAGGAAACTGAAACTATCATTAGAGAAGTACATGAAGGTATGTGCGGATCCCATTCACCGCTTAGTGAAGAGTACGCTAAGCGGTGCGAAGCGTGCCAGAGGCACGCTCCGTTAATCCATCAACCCGTGGAGCTCTTGTCTTCAATCTCCTCTCTCTATCCATTCATGAGATGGTCGATGGATTTCGTAGGACCATTACACATGTCTACGGGGGGGAGGGGAGATTCTTCTTAGTCCTTACCGACTATTTCTCTAACTGTGTAGAGGTAGGGGATTTCGAGAATGTGACCAAGGCGGTAATCTATGGAGGAACATCCTATGTCACCACGGGTTACCTTATGAGATTGTGACTGATAATGTCACAATTCATCTTGAACAAGTTCGAGATGTTATGTGCGACCTGGAAAATAAGGTTGAGCAAGTCCACCCCGTGGTATCCCCAAGGGAATGGACAGGCGGAGGCCTCAAACAAAACTTTGCTTAGCAACCTGAAGAAAATATTAGGAGCGTTCAAGGGAGTTTGGGCATACGAACTCCACGGCGTCTTGTGGGCGTGTCGAACCACACCGTGAAAAAACAACTGATGCAACACCATTCTCTCTTATTTATAGAATGGAAGCAGTGGTTCCCACTGAAGCAGCAGTCCCAAGCCTCAGGAGGGCGGTGAACACTGTGAATATGGAGCAAAATGATGAAATGCTTGTTGATAGTTTGGACCAAATTGACGAAAGGCGTGATGCCGTAATGGTGAGGTTACAAAACTATCAACACGTTGTGGCACGCCAGTATAACACAAGGGTGAAGGTGCGTCGCTATAAGCTATGTGATTTAGTCCTCCAGGGAGTCTTCTCCAACACAGCGGAGTACGACACCGGGAAGTTGGGAACGACCTAGGAAGGCCCTTATAGAGTGTCCAAGGTAATACGACACGATGTCTATAAGCTGTAATAAGAAGATGGAGTTCCGGTGCAGAGATCTTGGAATACAATGCACCTCAAAGCTTATTACTAAAAGATGCGCGAGCTCAAAACAAAAATTTGTACCATTGATTTTCTGATACTTCTTCTATAAACCCCTATACGGGATTCTTGAGAATGAATAAAAGTTTCTTTTTGTTTCACCATGCATTCTTTAACGGTTAAGTAAAAAAAAAACTACTGCGGTGGTGTCGCAATCCGATGCGAGTTACGAGCAGAAGCAAATCCCTTAAACCACCACAACGTGAAAAAACTTAACTATAAGCTACGTGCAAAACAGAATGTATGAATAATAGTGTGAATGTAAATGAAAAACGCACTAACTCGCGGGAACCATGAACTGCAAGACAGTTCAGTGCAGGTAAGAGTTCAGTTCGGGGACGGGTTGGATTTAGCTCATGGGCAAAAGTTGCATTGGAAATAATCTAGCATAAAAATTAAATGTCAAAAACAAAACGCACTAACTTATTCGAGGCGTGAATCACAATTCAGCTTGGCTCGGGGAAAAAGATGAAATTATGTCTAAGAAAAATAATCACCCCTTGAACAAAAAATCAGCTTGATACGAGTAAGAGGGGAGATCCAATAGGGGAGAGGTCGCGACGCGGGAAGGAGCAATGGTCTTCTGCGGGCGGGTCTTCTCCACGCGAGGAAGAGCCGCAATATGGGAAGAAGACTCGACCCAGGACAAAGTCTCAACTCGGGGAAAGACCTCGGTGCGGGGAGGAGCCTCGGTCCTCTCAACACGGGTCGAGCAAGGCGCGAGAGGTGGTGAAGAGTCCCCACGGCTCGGTCCCGCAACAATCTTCGCGGAAACCTTTCTTGCTGCCTTCTGCTGGCGGTAGCTAGACATGTTGGCTCCTGGGATCAAGTTGGGAGTTGAAATAAAAACGACGTCAAGTTAGTCAAAAATTTTCAAAAATTTCCTAAGTGTAAAAATTCATTGGGAAATGAGGTATGATACTTACATTGAATGATGGTGGGTGAAGAGTAGTGCGATCCGTAGCAGTGTCGGCTCGAATACGAGAAGTCGAGTCTCTTATGCGTGCGAGATCAAAATCTTTCCAAGTCATCTTTTTCTGCCAAATGATCGTGAGGAAGTGGGCGATGTCGCGGTCAAAGTCAGCTCTATCCAACGCGGCTGTCAAAAAAAAAAAAACAACAACACAAGTTAGCAACTTGGAAAAATATAAATAATAACAGAAAGTATAGTCAGCCTTGAAACGAGCCTCTACCCAGCTCGGGGTCCACTCTGTAGTCGCGAGATGGGAGAGATCACCAAAAGTGAGCTCATTCACCAGATTAAAGAAGTATCGCGACTTCCAGTCGTCATCTATCCTAAGAAATCCTGAGAGAACCTTGCATTGAGAGTTCATCGTGACGCATAAGGTCTCGGGATGACCAGAGGTATTCCTCATGGCATATATGCGCACGAACATCTAGACAGTAAGCGGGCGACCGCACTCCTCCGCTAGGATCTGAATACCATCTACAGAGCGAATGAAGTTTAGGCATAACTGGGGCAGCGCAGCACCCATGCTGCACAAAAGTCGCACTAGGAGCTTAGGAAGGGGACATGTGAGATCACATTTCCTAAAGTAGACCTCATATGCGTAGCAGTGACCTTCCCTAAAAAGTTCTGGATTCTCTAACTCTATAGGGGAAACTAAGGCAATGTCTCAGCTTGACGCGGGGTATCATCGGCTTGGGGTATGGCTCAATCGACTCGACGTGGTGGTTCGCCGACCTGAGGTGCGGCCCGTTTAGCTCGACACGGGGATTCATAGACTTGGGGTGCGGCCCACCTAGCTTGATGCGGGGGTTTGTTGGCTCGGGGTGCGGCACGCCTAGCTTGACATGGGGATTCACCGACTCGGGGTGTAGTCTGCCTACCTCGACATAGGGGTTCGCCGACTCAGGGTGCGGCCCGCTTAGTTTGGCGCAGGGTAAATTCGGCTCGGGGCTCATATTGCTTGGCCTGATGCGATGGCTCATCGGTTCGATGCGCGGGTCGCTTAGCTCGGTGCGAAGTGACTTCTCTGATTCTCGACATGGGCGAGTGGCTCAGGGATTACGTGCGCTGAACCGTGCCATGAGATCTCAAGGTTGATTTTTCTCCATTGAAGAAGAGGATAAAGGAGAAGAAGATAAAAAGTGAAAGGAAGTACAGAGGAAAAGTAAAAGAAGTGTAAAGTATGAGAGAAAATATGGAAGGGTAAAAAGGTGGGGAAAAGTTAAAAATGATTTCAAAAAATATTTCCACCAAAACAAGTGAAGAACTTAAGGAGAAAAGTAGTGTTTGATCTAAAAGTCGGTGTAATTCGTAGTGAAAAACAGTTTTTCACGAGATTCAAATCGCAAAATTGATCAAAGTCAGCTAAAAATCGATTAAAATCACTAAAAGCTTAAAAACGCACACAAGACAAAGAGGAGCTCAGGAGAGAAAATAAGAATGAGTACCTTTTGAAGTAGCCTTGGGCGGAGGATTATGAAGCCTTCTCTAAGCAGAAAAGGAGCGCAAGGTTTCCGAAGCAAAAAACCAAAAGAGGAAATGAAGCAGAAGTATGAAATCAAAAGTCTTTGGTGTCTCATATGGTGGAACGAAGGAGCAATCTAGGGGGTTCTAATTTCAGAATTTTGATCCTCGACCATATCATTGCCGACGAATCCACCCGGAATCTCGTCAGGTTTTCTTTGAATCTCGGGAAAGCAGGAAACCAGCGATTCCATCAAAGGAAAACTTCCATTAATGGAATGGGGGCAAAATGTGGGCGCATAAATTGACTCGGGTCAACTTGTTGGGCCCACTTGACTCGCGATTGGACTACACACGGTGGGTCATGCTGGAGCTCGTGATGACCATTCCCGATGAGTCGCAACAGCGCTCCAGCGAAGAGCATGCAATGACAAGACACGGCGAGTCGTGACGGCACTCCGAAGAGTAGTCACGCAACAACGAGGCATGGTGAGTCGCAACGGCGCACCAAAGAGTGGTGACGATGACCATGTACGGTGAGCCAGGACAATGCACCAAAGATTTTCGACGACGACCATGTACGATGAGTCGCGATGGTGCACCGTAGAGTGGACACGACGACCATGTACGGTGAGTCACGACGGTGCTCCAGGGAGTAGTTGTGACGAGTGTCCACGCGATGCCCACGAGAGAAAGAGACCGGTGATGGGCTAGCGCGGCCCATCGCGGACATTACCTCTAGTGGGCCGACTCGACCCGTCAGAAAAGCCTAGAGTAAGGTCTTCTAGAAGACTCGCGAGTGAAGAGTCAAAGGGCGGTGGCGTGGAGTTCAAAAGACGTAACGGCGGATCGGAGATATTAAAAAAGCATTGAATGGAGAACCCTATAAGTAGTGACCACAAGGGTCCAGAAAAATGGACCAAAAATCTTCTATAAAAGCTTGTGATATTGAGAGAAACTTGTAAACAGAGAGAACTTTGTAATATTGACAAGATTCTAATAAAGAAAACATTTTACATTCCTTAGTGTTGACACATCTTTTAGTTAATTTGGGTGTGAGAGAAATCATGCTTTCACCCACTATTATCTTTTATAAAGAAAAAACAAAAACATCAAAATAAAGTATACTAAATACCAAAAGAAAAAACTATATATCTATTTTCCTATCATTATATAAACTAATATAAAACAACATACAAAACATATTAAAGTATGTTAATTTAAAAAATTTAAAACATATCTTAGTTCTAAAACTTTTTATTGGCATTAAAATCACATATATATATTTTATGATTGGAATGTTCTTAATTAAAACATGTATATCTTCTCAATACAAGACACAAATATATTATATAACTCTCATTTGGAGGGCATATTCCTTTCAACATGAATCGAATTTATAACTTGTTAGTCTCCTATGTTTTCACTACCTAGAGTCTTAACCAACGTATATACATATTATGAAATAACAAACTTAAAATTCATATTTGATTTTTATTTTTTAATTCTAAAATAACCAAAACTACTAAACCAAAGCGTATAAAAACTTGACAAAATGCAAAAACTTTATTCTCAAAATTTGGCTAAAGATATTATGAACTTCTAAAAAGCCATATTTATCATTAAATTTTAAATTAGTCTTTATTTTTGATTTTTGATTTTGACATTTTTTATTTTTTATTTTTTATTACTATGTCAGTTGGTGGCAAAAAAGAAAGAAAGATTACTATGTTTGATTCCAACAAAATTTATCAGTAAAATGTTTGGTTTTTTGGGATCTAAACGGTTTAGTTAAAAGAGATATGAGGTTTAAACAACTAAATTTATATGGTTTTGTTAGAATTAAAAATTTTATCTAAATTTAAAAGGTAAAGATATTTTTCTGAGAATTAAATTTAGTATTTTCTATAGCTTTGTTTTTTGATGAAACTATAGCTTTGTTTTTGAACTAGAACAAATTTTCACATCTTAAATATATTCAAAGAGAAGCATTGTTTTGAAAACATGACAAATACACATTTTTCACCATTTTTGGTTTTGAATCTTCAATGTTAGTGCATTTATTATTATTCTTTAAATGTTTTTTTCAATGGATATCATCAGTATCAGCCTTATCAAATAATGAAGTTTAGATATTCAGTTATATCATACGTAATTTTATTTTATTACTATATTTTTCATATTAATTTGATCTTGCCAAGAATCCCAATCTAAAAGTTCGAGATGAATGCCAACCAAAAAAAATTCAAACTTTTAAAGTTAAGCAAAACTTATAGACTATTAATGTAGGCAATAAAATCTTGAGTTTAAAAACGAGTCATCTTCAACTTTTATATTTAGCTACCTAAATCTCATATTTTATGTTGATTTTCCTAAAAAATAAACAACTACTTTCAGTTCATGCATGTACTACTAGTCTTTATTGTTTTCATTGAGATAGATATCATTAACATGAGATTCAGATATTCAATTATCATTTTTGTTTTTTTAATCTTATCGAAAACTCTCATTTTAAAAATTCGAGACTACTGTCAACAAAAATATTTCAGACCTTCAAATTTAGACAAAAAAATTTGAACTATAAAATTTAGGCAATAGAACTTTGACTTTTTAAATGAGTCATATTGTTGTTGTAAGTATTTTTTGACCGTAAAAAATATACATCTAATTTTCTCTAAAGTTAATTTGTTGTAAAAATATGAAAATTTAAATAGTTAATTTTTAACAATTAGAATTTGATAGGAATCTTTAATAAATTAACCTATATTTGAAATTATATAATTTTTTTCGAAAAAAAGAAAGAAAAATCCTCACTTACCATATCTCGGAGTCTCTCCTTTAGCGCCAAAATGCACTAGTATTCTCTAATCTCCAAGGCTAAACCTAGTTCGATCTTAATCATATGATCCTAACCGTTGATAGTCTCTTTTCATGTGAGCCGTTAGATTTGGTCATCAAAAAATTCAATTTATTTAATTTTTCAAAAGATCCCAATGATACGAAGAGAACTGTTCGTTCAGCTGAAGCTGGCTGCGAAAATCTTTGTTCTTCTGTAAACTTTTTCCTATGGAGAAATTCGATCGTCGAGATTTGGATTCTAAGCGGAACCATTTACAACGTCAATTGGATTTCTCGATCCCAGAGACGACGGCGAAGACGGATTCATTTTATGAACGTGGGCAGAAGCAGTCACAGTCCCCTCGGGAACATCAGAGAGGAGAGCCTCAGCCGTCAAGTTCCCAGGAGAAATTGCAGTCTCTGGAACAGCCGCCGTGTTCTCCGGTCAAATATCCGGAGATATCAGCGACGCCAGTCAGCTTACAAGATGTCACGCCGCCACAGAAACATCGGTTTGGTCACCAGGATCAGAAGAGTCAATCGGGGAAGTCTCGAGCGAGGTAATTCTAATTTATCTTCTTTTCCTTGGGAGATTTTGCTTTGAATTTCGTGTTCTTGATTATTTTATACAGCAAGCAAGATCCATTGACCCCACGTGGGCAAACGGAAGATACTAAACAGAAGCATTGTAATTGTAAAAATTCAAAGTGCTTGAAGCTGTAAGTAACAGCCTTCCAGTTTTTGGTCACTGATTTGGAAGTTTGATCTATTTCCTAAACTGGATTTTGTTTTTGATAATCTTTGTAGGTATTGTGAATGCTTTGCGTCGGGATCATATTGCAATGGTTGCAACTGTTTGAATTGTCATAACAATTTGGAGAATGAAACCTCAAGACAAGAAGCCGTAGCTGTAATCCTAGAGCGCAATCCGGATGCATTCAAGCCCAAGATTGCTGGTAGTGCTCATGGGATTCAAGATTCGCAGGTGTGATCTTCTTACTTGAACTTGATATTTGAGCGACCCAAAACAAATGTTGGTGTTTCTGTCTCATAAACTTCGTTGCCCTTTTACAACTGTTATTAACTAGTTTAGCCTTTTAACCCACAGTCAAGAGACTATTTTGATAAGTTCATATACGGATAAGTTCTATAACTCATCCTTGGTCTGGTGAATATCTTGTAGGAGGATGTGCGCCAACTCCTGATTCTGGGAAAGCACAGCAAAGGATGCCATTGCAAGAAATCAGGATGCCTTAAGAAATACTGCGAGTGTTACCAGGCAAATATCCTATGTTCAGAGAACTGTAGATGTCAAGATTGTAAGAACTTTGAAGGAAGCCAAGAAAAAATGGCCCTTCTTCATGGACATCAAGTCTCAGAAAACTACATACAACAGACAACCAATGCGGCAGTCAACCGCGCCATCAACATGTCTGGTTATATGAAGCCTCCTGAATCAAGAAAGAGAAAGGACAAAGAAGTTTCACATTTTGTAACAGCTAGAGCCTCAGCTGCAGTTTTAAACATTGACCAAAATCAGCCGGTAATATTTCCGGATATACAATCTTTTTTGTTTACTGTACACATTGATCTCTTAGTTTCAATTCTTGCATTGAAAGCATATAAATGTATAATTCTTGTTCTAACCAGGTACAACACGCTACTTCCCTGTTTTCAGTCCCTAGCAGGGCGGTATCTGGATCTACAACATGTACTTACAGGTTTGTATGAAATGCTCATCAGAAACTAGTATGACCATTTTAAGGATTCATCTGACTGTTTGCTTCTTAGGTCTTCTATGTCAAACACTATCCAGCCGCATCATGCCAGAGAGCTATGTGTGCTTTTGGTCTCCAAATCAATGGATGTAGCAAATAAATACTCGGGTACCATATCATGTAGTTAGATAAGGAGGAAGATATGTTCCTCATATAATAAGATCTTTGTTAAGAGAATGTATAATATGTGGGTTCAGGCGCAGAAAAAAGGAGGAAGAAAAACAAAGACCTTTCACATGATCGAAGTCAGAGAGATGGTAATGAGATTCATGACTCTCCGGATTGTGTACTTGATGCTAATAGACTGGAGGAGAAACCTTTATCTCCTGCAACACGTGCATTAATGTGTGATGAGGAACGGTTGGTCATATCAGAGAAAGAAGACGCAGACATAAACTCAGAGATGTACGCAGACCAAGAAAGACAGATCTTGTCAAGCTTCAGGGACTTTATCATTCAGTTATCCAACCGTGGGAGCATAAATGGTAAGCTGCTTTTTCAGAAATTTAAGATGTAGGAGAGGTACTAATTTTAAACATTTAATTAAGCAGGAACATATATGAATACCACGACAAATCCGACTAGAAGGAAACCAGAAAATGAAGATCAAAGACATCGAGACTCAAGTTAGGAAAACTTGTCTTTTGCATCTAATTCTTTTTGAACATATGATTGATTGTTCACATTTATTTTTCTTTACTTTGATAGGAATTTAGGACAAGTTAACTAATTTATATGGGGTTTAATAAGGAAATTTAACTCTTAAACTGCTACATTAGTACCAACTACTAGATATCATAAAGTGGTACGAAGGTTTTTTAGTATCGGTATAGATATATTAGAGGTTTGTTGACTCGCGCCATGCGCGGGGTTAAATGTTCGATTTATTTGTAACTTGTGTTAAATAAAATATATATATATATATAT
>OVBE01001373.1:26373-37317 GCA_900406425.1 Iberis pinnata | reverse complement strand
TATATATATATATATATATATATATATATATAGTAAAAAATAAGTTGAAGTGCTACTACACATGTTGGGACTAAATTGTGACAACAATGTAACAGTTTAGCAATTGATATGAGACTATATGTATTATTTTTAACTTAAAAAGTAGTCACTAATCTGTTGCTAATTCGCCTCTGATTTCAGACTATAGGTGGTTTCCATATACCCGTTTATTTTTTTTAATTGACATCGTGTCGCAAATTAGTTATACATATAGTCGCTAAATGGTGGCTCTTTTTCTATATACTTTCCTGATCGATCTCAGAGTGCCCGATCGTACAAAACCTCCTGGAATTTTATGAACTTATAGATCGATCAATCCTCACTTGGATTAATCGATGTATTTTCATAAACGCATGCGCCTCTCGATCCCAAAGAGTAAATTATTTGTAACTACATTAAAAGGCATATGCAAAACAATCGCTATGATTTAGCGACTGTTTTGTGACTGTTTTTCTTAAAAATAAAAATGTATCAATCAATCACAAAGTAACATTCCCAAAGTAGTGGCAAAACTTTAAGATCGTTTGCTACTGATTTTTATGTCTACGAAAGCAGTTGCAAAGTGTGCAGTCACAAAATGGTTTCAAATTAGCAATTTATTTGCGGCTACAACAATTAGCGACTGAATTTTACATTCGCAAATCACTCTCTAATCTTGATTTAGCAACTATTTTGCGACTATATGTGTAGTGGCAAACAGTATGTTTTCTTATACATGCGATTATAATTTATACTTTCGATTAACATCTCATTTTAACAACTGTTATTGCTAATATCCTCTGGTATAAAAGATTGTGAAACATCTACATTGTAAAGAATTTAAGTGCATTTTTTTGTTCGTAAAAAGATAAGCTATATTTTTGACAAAAAGAATGGTAATCTATGTTTATTAATTTTGAAAATGTGTACTTTTGTTTTTATGAGTAGGTTATCGCTCATGTATTGGCATTTACCATTCATTTACACCTAAATATTATTTTAGAAAAATATATCTAATATTCTCATATTTTATACAAATTTATCAACAAATTGTGTATACCTTATTCATAAATATGTCAATCTTCACTTTCTCTAAATCTTTATATTAATACTTTTTTATGATATTTGGAATTTATACCATCCTTTATCTTTATTTCAATTATTTTTTTCTTACTGTTGTTGCAACTTTAAATGTTCTATAACATTTAAAATAAAACATTTTGGGCACTTGTTTATGAATATACACAACACTTTTACTATTCAAAAAATTACTAGGTATATTGAAATGTATAATCTCTATTTTTTAAAATAAATACGAATTTAATTGAAACACAAATATATTGTAGTTCACAAATATTTTTGTAAAGGAATTACTATCATTAAAATCATTCAAATCTTATTCTTGGATTTTTTTTTTATACTCAACTAATACTCATATGAAATGATTTCATTATAATAAGTGTATTTTATTTACATTTCAATTTCAGATAAGATATTGATTTTTAAATATAATTGTTTAAATAGATTTTTATAATTGATAATGAATTTTATTAATGATTTTTTATTTTTGTATTATAATACATTTTTGGTATTACGTGTTTATCACGTATAATTCTAGGTTTTTAATGAGTAAATTAAGTCATTCAATATTTTTATTTTTAAATAATAGAATATGCATTAATTAGGTCATTTAATGATTTTTAATGAAGTGGACACCTTTAGAAAAAATAACACTTCCGAAATATATATTTTTATTATATTAATCTTTGGACTACAACGGTTCGGCCTAGTAACCTAGACTCCATAAATAAGATAGAATGAGTGACTAGGTTTGATCCATGATTTGGTAACAAGGCAACAGAAGCAACACACCATTATACCACTTGCTCCTTGTTATTCCCTAATTATATATATATCATTCATGATGTACTCGAGTTAAAATCAATGTTTTTATAGTAAGATAACTCTCCACTCAAGTACAATTTTTAGTTAAGTAGTTAAAAAAAAAACTTAAATACCCTTTTTAATGCATTATCGTGAGGAAAGAGAATATTTTTTAGGGAAAATTAGTTAAACGGATTTTTTCCTATATTTGTGGAATAAATCTATAAAAAATTTATTTATGTATAATATAACCTTTTTATCCATATGAATATTCCTACAATATCCGTCATATAATATTAACTAGATTTAATTTTCTAAATATTTTTAAGCAAAGTTTCTTTTTTCTCTGTTTTTTTTTTCTTTCTATGTTCTTCTCTCTCCATATCTAAGTTTTCTTCTAAACACATATTTATAAGAATCATTTATCAAAATCTACCAAAAAAACATCAAGTAGTATATGATAAAAGTTGATATATAAGTTAAGTTCTTAGATGTGTAAATTCATGTCTATTTGTTTAGTTAATGTTGTGTTCTTCAAAATCGACATTGTTAGATTCTTGTCACATAAGCGACATTGTGAAGTGTAGAGGTCCTGGTAAATGTAGGAAACAATGTTTTTAAACAGTTTAAAACAAGATAAGATCATCTCAAAGTTCACGAGGGTCGAAAAGGCTTAAATGTACCCATTATGGTAATGAAGAACAAAACATAGCAATATAATCATATATGTTATTTCCAATAGAAACCCTTTTTATGTTTAATTCAATGTTGTATTCTTATTTTCTATTTTTGAATTGGAGGTTATATTCATGACTTTTAGAGCAAGCAACAACGACATTTGGTGAATAAGTATGGACATTCCTAAATGTTTCGTAGTTGTTCGGGAGAATCTCAAATAATTTTTGTGTGTTCAATATATATTTTTTGGTTGTTCTTTTATATTATACTATGATTTTCTGTATGGGATTTTTATTTTATTTAACTCAAAAATATAATAAAATTTACATATTTTTCTTACCAAAATCAGAAATTGTAAAAATAATTAAAAAAAAAAAAAAAACATGGAACGATCGTACGTCAACTCAAATAAAATATCATTTTTCTATTAAAAAACTGAATTGCAGACTCACACACACAAACAGCATAAAAACCAAAGTAAACAAACTTTAATTTTATTATATAACAAGTTAAAGCTCATATTTCCTTTCTTTAATATTGTCTATATTTATAATTTAGGAAACAATAAAATCACACCTAAAACTTTATAATTATCATTTGATGGTTAACTAAACCTACTAAACTAAGGTATTTTATCGTAGATTATGCGGTGCAAGTAAAAATAATTAGTGAGACTGTGTAGTATAAATATTGTTTACACGGAAAACGGTATAAGTGCGGTTTGTACAAAATTAGCTTTGCAAAATTATATTTCAATGGTGACAAAAATTACATGCGGTAAAAAATTGTGTTTGCGTAGTAAATATTGAGTGAGTTTACTGATTATAATTTAGAGTTTAATTTTAAAGAGGTTATTATTTGATTTTTGAAATTTTTTTTTTTTTCACTAAATCTTAAAGTTTAGGGTTTAAACTACATTCTTAAGTCCATTTTAAATTTCTTATATTTTGGATACAATATTTTGTGTTTTTTCTTATTTTTATATATAACATATCTTTGTTGATAAAAATTTTTTAACCTTATGTATAATGTTTGTTAAACTGTTTTTGAGAAAAGACTCTACAAGAAAACAAGAGATTTGTCACGGTCATTTCTGACGGTAAAATATCCGTCATAAATAGTGACGGCAAAACTGACGAAAAATATGACCGTCAATACTTTTCTGACGAGTAAACTTTTGTCCGAATTTCTGACGGGTTTACTGACGGAATAGTACTGACGAATATTTCCGTCACAAATCTGTCAGTAGATTTTCCTGATTTAAACTATCCGTTTTTAGCCGTTACCAACGTATATATTCAATATTTTTGACGGCATAATCCGTCAGAAATCCGTAAGAAATTTTTCTATATAACCATAAGACCTCCTCTTATAATTTCACACACAATTTCACAAACATACTTATAAAATGTCCACTCCTCCTTATTTTCGATCATGGATGGATGGTGAGAGGATGAATCCAGAGATAAATCTTTTGAATGAGGAATATGCAAATGGTGTGATGGAATTCATGGAATTAGCATGTCGACAACCTCGTCCACCAAAAAGTCGTAAGTTAACATGTCCATGTACTTTATGTCGGAATAATCATCATGTCATGTTAGACAAAGTATGGAATCACTTGAATATGAATGGTTTTTCTGAGTTATAAGGTTTGGTACTTACATGGAGAACGAGCTGATATTGTTGCTAGTAGTAGCGGTAGCATTTCAGTGATATATAGGATAGAGGAACCTAGAACGGAATTAGATGTTGGGGCACCTAGAACATAATTAGATGTTAGGGCAGCTACGGTTCAAATGGTTAATGATGTTTATAGAGAAAACATAGAGACGGCTCAAGTTTCTTACAAAGAACCAAATTTAGAAGCACGATAGTTTTTTGGTATGTTAGACGCAGCGAATCAACCATTATATAGTGGATGTAGAGATGGTCATTTACCTTTATCATCTGCTAGTAGGTTGATGGGTATAAAGACGGATTATAACTTGCCTAAGGATGCAATTGACGCAATAGCCAAGTTTGTGAGGGATATCTTTTCAAAGGATAACAATGCTCCAGGTTCATATTACGAGATACAAAAAGTTGTTTTGGGTCTTGGATTGCCTTACCAGGTTATAGACGTGTGTGTCGACAACTGTATGATTTATTAGAGAGGCGATGAAACCCGGACTTCATGTCGATACTGTCGAAAATCAAGGTATAAAGATACATGCGGTAGAGTTTCAGTACCATATAAGAGGATGTGATATTTGCCACTAACAGATAGGTTGAAGAGGTTGTATCAATATCCGAGAACAGCTGCTGCAATGAGATGGCATGCGGAGCATAGAATTGATGGAGAGATTACACATTCTTCTGATGCAGAAGCTTAGCGTCATTTTGAGGCTACATATCCAGATTTGGCGTACGAGACACGGAATTTCTATCTTAGATCAAGTACATATGGTTTTAGCCTATTTGGGAATCATGCTAGAAAATATTTTCTATGGCCGGTCATCATCACACCTTGTAATTTGCCGCCATTGTTGTGTATGAACCGAGAGTTTCTGTTTCTCTCTATTCTTCTACCACGGCCGGAACATCCAAAACGATCGCTTGATGTGTTTATGCAACCATTGATATATGAGTTGCAAATGTTATGGGATTATGGAGAACAGGTGTATGACGTGTCTTTACAACAGAATTTTAAGATGCGTGCGGTTCTTATGTGGACTATAAGCAATTTCCCAGCGTATGGGATGTTATCTGGACGGACAACAAATGGGAAACTAGCATGTCCATATTGTAACGACAACACTGATTCCTTCCAACTGAAGAATGAACGAAAAATTTGTTGGTTTGATTGTCATAAATGGTTTTTACCCCCCCCCCCCTCCAGTAATCCATATCGTCGATCTACTTCATTATTCACGAAGAAGAGATGTGTTGACAGTCCACCGCCTGAATTAGATGGCAGAGAGCTATTACCCAAAATGGAAGATTATGATGTTGAAATGACCAATGATGCAAAAGTTGGTGGGAATGGACACGTAAATATTGAGTATGCAGGTCTAAATCATAATTTGCATAAGAAAAGCATAATTTTGGGATTTGCCTTACTAGCTATTTGTTGAGACATAACTTAGATGTTATGCACATAGAGAAGAAATTCTTCGACAACATTATGAACACCGTGCTAAATGTCCAAGGGAAGACCAAAGAAAATTTTAAGTCTAGGTTAGACTTGGGGGATATTTGTTCTCGTCCTCAGCTTCACATTAGGGGTGATGGAGTTTGTCCAATTCCTGCATTTAGATTGTCTAAGAATGCAAAGGCTAATTTCTTTGACTGAATTATTCATAGGGTCAAATTCCCCGATGGATACGCATCTAATTTGAGAACTTGTATTGATATCAGAGAAGGCAAATTCATTGGGATGAAGAGCCATCATTGTCATGTAGTTATGCAACGCCTTCTCCCATTTGTATTTGAGAATCTCCTTCCGAAAGATGTCCATGAAGCTATCGCATGTATAAATGTAGTCATATGTGTGTATTTTACTTATATGTTATAAATTCGTTTTACTTATATAGTTATTTGCATCTACAGCGGTTAGGCAATTTTTTCGTGTCATTACCCGAAGAACACATACTGCGGATGGTATTTCTACATTACAGAGGAGTATACCAATGATCCTTTGCGATTTAGAGAAGATTTTTCCACCGTTATTCTTTGACGTTATGCAACATCTAACGGTTCACCTTCCTCGTGAAGCAGCACTTGGTGGCTCGGTTCAATATCGGTGGATATATCCTTTTGAGAGGTACATGTTCCACCTGAAGAAGGAGATCAAAATCTTAGTAGAGTCGAGGGGTCTATTGTGGCATAGAGCATCAACGAAGAATCCGCTAATTTTGCGAAATATTACTTCCAAGAGATGTGGCAACGAGAAGCCGTAGAACAAGTCGACATAACAATGGTGGATAACATCCTACATATTCTGCTTATGTTCCTAGTGTGTTACAACAAATTGGGCGACTTAGCAAAAAAAGTAAGAATCGTCAACTTACTGCGGTTGAGTGGAAACATCTACATACGTACATCCTCAGCAATTGTGAAGATATGTTGGAATACGAAAGGTAAACATGAATAATACATTTCACTTTTGGTTCTTTTTTTTGTTTGGATCGTGTATATAACTTGTGTATCTAAAACTCTTGTAGGATATACATGGCAATGGTTTTTGGTTACTTCCCGAACAAATCCGAGGATGAAATAGAATCTCATAAACAAGAAGAGTATTAAGTGTGGCTACAATATTTTGTAAGTCTTTGGTTAATTTCTAACTATAAAAACATTTTTCCACATCTTCTAAAATTTTAAAAAATTTAATATGTTTATAGATTCGAGAGGAAACATCTACTAGGCGAATGTTTCCCACCTGGTTGCTTGAAATCGCGAGAGGGCCGAACAACATTGTTATGTCATACCCAAGATATTTCACTAGAGGATTTGCATTTAAGGTTCACGAATTGGGTAGGGAAAGGACAATATTAGATCATGCATTTCGTCTACTTCCGGAGATGTTGTGTACTATGGCATTCTTCGAGACTTATTGGAGGTCCGATACTTAGGGATGTTGAAGGTGCGATGTGTTGTCTTCATGTGTGATTCGTATGATCCAACTGATGGTCGAGGTGTGAAAGTAGACAAGTTTGGCGTCACTTCAATAAACTCGCGCATAAAACTTGGGAAATATGACCCTTTTATTCTTGCTACACAGGTAGATTAGGTACAATTCTCATTAACATTGTCTTTATTTAATACCTCCTTATCCCGTCAGTATAACATACTAATGGTTAACAAATATGCAGGTATCTTACATTAGGTACCCACGCATCTCAGCTAGGAACGATCCCTAGATAATGGTAACACAAGTCAATCCTAGAAGAATTATAGAAGGCGTTGATGACCATGAACCACTACAGCCGATTGGATAAGGTTCACTAGCTGAGATTCAACCTTCTATGGACGTAAATCTTATGGTGGACTTCACTTTGTTTGGTGATTTAGACATCATTATACATGATGTGAACTAGGAGTCCGGCGACGAATTTCAAGATGACACAGATTCATCTCCTTATGATTCGTCATCCTCCGAGCAGTTTATAATTTTCATAATTTCCTCTTTTTGTTGTCATCTATGTTGTTGTTATTCATCTAGGTTGTTGTCATTCATTACATGTCAGAAAGTTTATATTTGGGGTTTGAAACCATTTGTTTGAAGTTGGGGTCTGAAACCAAAACCCTAATTATGAATAAATTCATAAAGTTTTTGATTTATACACAATTCCAATCAAACATTCTAACATTTGTTTTGAGACTACGAAAACACACGTTTTTAATATCCGAAAGTGTTTATGAACTTACATTTTGTTAAACCGTAACTTCGAAATAATGAAACTTCAAAACATGGACATTGTTCTTGTGTTAAATTAGTATTACATTATGATAACAAATGTGTTACCATTTAAACACAATTGGAACCCTAATTACAACTACAAAAAATCAAACCCTAAACAATTCCCTAAACCCTATATTCATATTTCTGGTGGATTTTGTGACGGATCTTATGAAGACCGTCAGTAAACCCGTCAGAAATATGAATGGTATGTTCTTCGCAGTTTCTGACGGATTTTGGGACGGTCTACATAGGATTCGTCACAAAATCCGTCAGAATGAGTGACCATGCATAACTGACACATAAAGTCTGTCAGTAAACTAGTCAGTTTACTGACGGATCTAGGGTTTTTGTTCGAAGTTCCCAAAAATTTCGTAAACCTGCGAAAACTCAATTTTTTCGGTTTCCGACGGCAAACTGATAGGTTTTCCTGTCAGAAATCTCGATTTAACCCAAAAAACCAGACTCTTCTTCACTTTTACAACACGAAAACAAAAAAAACCCAAAATCTCTCAAAATCATCAAGAAACAACCGATCAAATGGTCAATCCAAAGTCCATGTAAGTATATTAGGTAGATTTAAGTGTTTTTTGAAGTTTTTGATGGATTTAGACGGTTAGTTTAGGAGATTTGAGTAGTTTAGAGATTTATATATTTTTTGGAAATTTTTGAGATTTTGATTTAGAAATATGTTTTGTGAAATTTATAAATGTTTAGGGTTTAGGCTTATGTGTTTTGTGAAATTTAGAAATGTTTAGGGTTTATAGTTACGTGAAATTTAGAAATGTTTAGGGTTTAGGGTTATGCCATTTGTGAAATTTAGAAATGTTTAGGGTTTAAGGTTTAGGGTTATGTGAAATTTAGAAATGTTTAGTTTAGGGTTTAGGGTTATAATTATGAAAATTTAGATATTTAAAATATATTTATAAAAAATTAGATATCTAAAAAACATATATAATATTTAAAAATATATTTTTGAAATTTAGATATAAAATACTATAATTATAAAAATAATAATAATATGAATAATAATAAAGAAATGGAAACTTGATTTAATTTTTAAACTAGTAACAAATTTGAATGACAGTAATTTAATTTTAGAAATTACGGTTATTTTAGATTTCAGGACGGGACTTTCCATGATACTAGGGCTCCAGATGAAGGAACGTCCTCCGTAGTCCCATCCACATCGGCTATGCAGATGGGTTTTTTGACACCCCCACTGCAACCCCATTATCCACCACCCGAGCAGCATCTTCAGGATCCGCAGGGACCGCATAATCCGCAGGGACCGCAACATCTACCACGGATGCTGGTTGAGCAGTTACTGCACCAATCAGGACTGGAATAGTTGCCTTTTTTGGATTCCTCTTGCAGGGAAGGTACGGCGTGTTTTCCTACTCTGAACAACGGTATCAGGAAGTGCCTCGTGAGAATGATGCACAATCTTCTACACCATCCCTACCCGTAGTTCGTAGATATGCCTCCCGAGGATCGGGAGTATTGATTTTAATGCTTCGCGGTAAGAATCTATTTTCCAATGCGTTTGTTAATTTTATAGTCATATTATAAGTTTCTAACTTTAAATTTGTCTGTTATGTAACTTGAATAAAATTGGAGCCCTGCGATGACAAGTATAGTGAAGAAAAAATTTAGGAGTAAGGTGGGCAGAGTTTTCAGCAACCACATCTACTCCTGGAAGAATGCGTGGATGAATGAAGGGAAGCAACATTCACAAATTCCCAATGGACTCCTACATGGCTACATTACCTACTGGAGTAAGGAAGGGACGCAAGAGTTATCCGTCACGAACAGGGGCAACCGACTGAGCGAACGTCATGGAAGGGGGATTGCTACGACGAACTCTGGTGCGAATGAGATTTGGTACATATTACTTTGAATTCTAATTTTCAAATTTCATATAAGTTTAGATTTTAACCTTTTAATTGTTAAACAGAGAAAGAAGACTGGCCATGATCCGACGCCGCTTGATATCATAGAGGATCTCCACACCAACAAGAAGACCGGGGAGATTCAAGATCAGCTTGCTCAGGAGTTGGTGGAAACGGCTAAAAAACGTTTTGAGGAAATCTGGTCTTCTCAGTCGACACCAGATGAAGAAATCCCCTTGGAGACCCAGTATCACGTTGTCTCTCAGGTAAGTAAAATTTACATTAAATTACATACCATTTCAAATTGTCTATACTAATACAATTTTTTTTGTTTCAGGAGACGAAGAAGTCTAAGGGCCGCTATTACGGGTTCGGGAACATGGCAGGCTACTGCTTTCTTGGATCGGGATCCCGACAAGAAAGGGATCCTATTAGGGATGAAGAGATGAGGAGGAAAGACGAGGAGTTGGCGATCGTCAAGTAGCAGATGGCCGAGATGAAGGCGGCACAAGAGGAGCGCGACGCTGAAATTAGACAGATGAGCGAAGATCAAATGAGGATGCATGTTGAGATGCAAGAGAAGAGGATGCGTTTATGCAACAGATGGCGCGACGGTTCGGGGGTTCTTGAAAACATTTTTTAGTTTTTGTCTTAGAATTTGAGAATATTTTGAATATTTTGAATTTTAATTTTATGAATATTTTGCATTTTAATTTTATTAATATTTTAAAAATTATTTTATAATTATTGAAAATTAAACATTAATTAAAAAAACTATTTTTTAAAAATCCGCAAGTAATGCCGTCAATATATATCCGTCACTTATTCCGTCAGTATATGTCCATCATTTAATCCATCAGAAATTCTGACGGATTAAGTGACGGATTGATATTACCGACCATTTAGAACAGACAGATAAAATTCGTCAGTTGTCCGTCAGTTATTGGTGTTTCTGACTAGTTTGTGACGGATATGTCCGTTAGAATACCCGCGTTTTCTTGTAGTGAAACTGTTGTTAAAAAAAAAAAA
>OVBE01001373.1:0-22031 GCA_900406425.1 Iberis pinnata | reverse complement strand
ACTGCATCAGCATTTATGCTCACTCGCAACACAATGTGTTTATCTTATCTTCAAAATCTCGTTCATAGATGTCCTTATGGAGGTAATTACAATTTACATTCTACTTGTAGCAAAGCTACATATATATATATATATATATATATATGATTTAAGTTCTAAACTCTTAAATTTTAATGTTATATAAGTTTGTGGTATTTCTGAAGAAAAAAATTGAGATATGTTTGAAATATTTGGAAGTGTGCAATATTTTTAAAATATGATATTATTTTTGTGGTATTTTATTGAATTATTTTAATTAAAATTATGTTTGTATCTTATTGTTTTTTTTAACAAGCAATTTGTGTGATTTCCCGTGTCAGTGCCACAAAAGTACCCTCTTAATGAAGAACAAATAAAACTCTCCATGGTTAATGTAATTGAGAATATGGGCTTAGGAGAATTTTTCAGAAGAGAGACTGAAGATGTTCTTCAACAAATTTACATGTGAGGAAAACAAAAAAATTACAGTGACCACATTTTATTAAATTTTTCTACCCGGATAATAAATGTAAACAAACCTTTTGTTTGTTGTCCGTGTAAATTAAGGAACTGCGAGGCAGATCAAGTGGAGAAATTGTGCAATTCGGATCAATTGCACAAGGACTCTCTCGCATTTCGGATGTTAAGAATGCATGGTCACCTTGTTTCACCTAGTAAGCACTAACGGAGTTTTCATCACAGAATGCATGCGGATCTAATTAAATAAATGGAAATGGTCAATTTGTTTTGCAGAAAGCTTTTGCTGGTTTTTGAATGATAAAGAAACTCGGAACGATTTAGAAAGAAATCTAGACTCTCTCGGCCACGTAATACTTAGTGTTTATAGAGCCACAGACCTCATGTTTCCGGGAGAGAATGAGCTTGAAGAAGCAAGGGAATATGCTCGTAATTTACTTGAGAAAAGTCGGTCCATCAACCAAACAATGGTACCCGAGATTTATTCAATAATTTAATATGAAATGACTAAAATTTGTTTTCTTAACTAATATTGTTGAAACAAATAATGTTTTGTAGATTAAGCATGAACTAAGTACTCCATGGATAGCTAGGCTCAAACACCTAGATCATAGGATGTGGATTGAGGACCATAACTCAGATATTCTCTCAGTCGGGAAAGCCTCATTTCTAAGGTATATATATTAATTACTATATATATGCATTTCAATTAATATCTTTTTTGAAAATATGTTCTTTTGTGAAATGGAATCAGATTACATGGTTCATATACCGATAAACTGACTAATCTTGCTGTGAGAAACTTTGAGTTTCGACAAGCCATATATCGACGTGAGCTCGAGGAAGTGACAATGTAAGTAAACACAAACTCTAATCCGAGAAGTGTATATAGTCGTCTAACTACAGATCGTGAGCAGGTGGGTGAAAAAATGGGGACTCAATGATATTGGATTTGGTCGAGAAAAGACCACTTATTGTTACTTTGCCTCTGCGACTTCACTGCCATTTGAATATGCCATTAAAGTTGGAAAGCTTGCAGCAAAGAGTGCCATCCTTCTCACGGTTGCAGATGATTACTTTGATGAAGAAGGTTCTTGGGATTCTCTAAATGCTATTACTAGAGCTGTTCTAAGGTACATTTTTGTTAATAAATTAATTATAAAAATAGATTCGCTATAAGTTATTCAATTTCCACTTGTTTTGATATACTATATGATAGATGGGGAGGAGACGAGGTTGAAGGTTGTGGCAAGATTATATTTAGAGCACTTGATGACATTGTAACAGAGATTGCCGAGACATGCCGTAAAGAACACGGTGCCGACATAACTGACCATCTTCGCAACCTGGTCAGTTTTTCACTTTAAACTTCCAAAATACATCTTATTACGTATATATTTCGAAACAAACTAGTGTTACCTAACTTATTTTACTATAAATAACATTGTTCTACAAGTTTTTTAATCTATGAGTAATTTTTATTATTTCTAATTTTAATTACAAGAAAGAAACACTAGGAAGAAACCATCGGTATTCCGACAAAAGAAATATTTCCGGCGAAATTTGTTTGAGGTGATAAGCAACCAAAATCTGTAAAAAATCCTAGAAAACCAGTCCGAAACTTGCGACGGTTCTCTAACAAAAATTTTAACGGAATTTTGACTGACAACATTTGACATATCTTTCAAATATTTATGATGGAATATTGACATAATTTATGTCATTATCGACGAACTTTCAATTGAAGAAATTTAATCTAGTAAAATGCAGATATCTATCTAAAGAATACTAAAATAAAATATCATATATTCCACGAATTTCTGACTTTTAAAAATAATAATTTAAAAATATTTAATTCATATTTATTAATAACTTTATTACTATATAGATAACTAAGAGCTAATTAGTTGAATAACCAGTAGTAGCCATATTATTAAGTATCTATCCATACTCGGAATAATTAGTTTTGGCAGAATATATATGACACATATATCTCCATTTTGCCCATAAACTTGTACACTGGTAAGCTATCTATCTTCTTCACACGCTCTCTCTCAATTTCTTATTTCTATTTCTAAATTTAACCCCCTTTCATTTTTTTCAAATAAAAACATCTCAAACTAAATAATATAATCACTAAAGTTACCTAAAAAAACCCTATTTTTTTTTATAAATCTAACATGATTACAATTATTTAAAACAGACTTATATTTTTTAAATAATGAATAGTGAATTTGGTTCATGAAACTTAAACCCTAAACCCTAAACCAAAATTTATAAACCAAAAATTTCAAAATATAAACTCAAAACCCCAAAATATAAACCAAAAACCGCCAAAATATAATCTCAAAACCCCAAAATATAAACCCAAAAGCCCCCAAAATATAAACCCAAAATCTCAAAATATAAACCCAAAATATAAAAATTAACTCAAAATAAACCCCAAACACATACTCCCTCCGTTTCAATATGTAAGTAGTTTTTCTTAAAAGCACGGGTATTAAGAAATTTTAACTTTTTTTACAGGAGTAATAAAAAGTTAGAGAAATTTTTATTTTTTTGGTGGGGAAACGCGAAAAATTAGAGAGAGATTATTGTATATTATTTTGCATTTAAATTTTTAGTAGAATATTATTTATTTAAATGATTTTATTGCTTTGGGATTTGAGAACATCTTATATTATGAAACAAACCATTTTGGCTAAAACTACTTATAAATTGAAACAGAGGGAGTATATGTTATGAAATAATGAATAGTTATCATAACCCCAAACACAAAACATAAACCCTATACCCAAAATATAGAGTTTAAACCAAAAAACAAAATTTAAATAGTCCGTATACTCGTAGTAATTGGTATATTATATGAATGGGGTGGGAAGAAGAGATTGACAGAGCGTGAGAAGAAGAGAGATTGAGAGAGGGACGAGAGTGAGAAGAGTAATATAGCATATACGATATATTATTGTGGGAGAGAGAGTGTTAGCCTAGTACTATGTATTATTTACTTAAATATAGGTTATATGGTGGTTATTGGATGCAATTCTCCAATAATTAAATAAAATTAATTAAAATATTTTCTTAACATTCATAATAACAGAAGAGTTAACTTAGTCTAGTCGTTAGTCATTGTAAAAATTTTCTTTAGATAATGATACAATCTATTTACAACATCGTATATCATACAACATGGGTATAGCTTCACATACATAATGATGTGTACACGAAGTTTGTGTACATCATACTAATTATTAGATGTACACAATGATGATGCAGTATATATACAACATCGTGTATCATACAATATGTGTATAGTGTCATGTACACAATGATGTGTACACGATGTTTGTGTACATCATGCTAATTATTAGATGTACACAATGATAATGCAGTCGTACACAATAATAATACAGTCTACGTACAATGTCGTGTACAATGACATACAATTATTAGATGTACACAATGATGATGCAGTCTATGTACGACTCGTATATCATGCAACATGTATATTGCGTCACGTACACAATGATGTGTACACGATGCTTGCGTACATCATGCTAATTACATCTAATAATTAACATGATGTGAACAAGAATTATGTACGTAACGCAATACACATGCTGCATGATACGCGACATTGTACACATAAGCACCGTGTACATGATGTTATACACATGCTGAATGATACACGACATTGTACACAGATTGTATAATCATTGTATAAACTGAATAACTAGCGTCATATAAACAAAGTGTCGTGTACACAGTCGTCATGAAACTTTTTTTCCTATGTCCAAATTAAAAAAACAAGTGTCTATTTATAGAGTATAAAAAGTTAACAATTTTGGTATAGTTTTTAGTTTTTTATATACTATCAAGTAATTAATTTTGGAAGATTGAAGGTGAAAAAAGCAAATATCACCATTTGACACATGTCATGAGAAAGAAAAAGGTAGAGTGTAATTATATTGAAAATAAATATATAATTTAGACAATTTTTCTCTTTTCTCACCAAAGTACAAAAATAACAAAAGTACAATAAAATATAATTGCTTTACAAAAAGTACACCACGTGAAAATCGCCCCTTTTTAATTTAATTGAGGGAAAAAACCGTGTAAATACCCGAATTCTTTAATTTTTACCCATTTAATACACGAAATTTTTTTGTTGCCATATTAATTCTCATAATATTATCCGTTGCCATTTTAAATCCCAAAGAATTAAAACCGTAATTTTATCTCCATTCCATTAGTCAACTTAATAGTTTCTGTTAGTCAACTTTTATTGTGACAAAATAACTAAAAAAAAAAAGAATTTTGCTATTATAATTTATTATTTCTAGTATATTTATATTATGTTTTAGGGTGATTTTTTACAAAAAAATATAGATAATGTAATATATGTCCGGATTTTAACATTTTAGTCATGACATATGTAGAAAAAATAATTATTATTAACTTAACATGATATAACTATTAGTTTTCATTTTCAATAAAAATATGAAAATAAAACAGTACAGAATATAAAAATATATATGCATAATATAAGTGGATATATAAACTTCTTTATTTGATATAGATACCATTAAATATATCAATTTTAAAAAGAACAAAAAATTACAATAAATACATCAAAATAAATTTAAAAATAAATTTTTTTTGTCACAATTTAAAAATAAATTGGAAATATAAAAAACATGGTACTAACACATAGTATTAAATGTTTGTCTTTTAATATATCAAATATAGCTCCCATATGAAATCTAGCTACACAAAAATAAGTGAAAAGAACAAAAAACATTCAAAATAAAAGTTTAAGGAAAAGTACCCGGGACGGAACCACATAACTTGTAGATACTGAGGAACATCAATATATTTTTGATATAGTGTATCCCTTATGCACTTTAAACATTAGCTATGCTAAAAATATACACCCTCTGTTCCAATATTATGATGTTTTAGAAAAAAAAAATTGTTCCATTTTATAAGACTTTCTCGTAGTTCTAGGAAAATTTTTAATTAATTTAATTCTAAAAATTATTAAATTGATTTTTGATTAAAGAAGTTCAAAAGGTTTAAATCACAATCAAAACAACACTTTATTACTTTAAACCAAGTTTAATATCGTACATAAGTATTCTATTGTCACCAACTCTTCTTTTACACACAAAAATCTAAACTAAAAATGAAAGATTAGTTAACCAAATATATTAAAATCTAAAACCATATATTTATTTTATTGGTTCAATTTATTTTACGTTATGTATGTAGTGCATTAAAAAAAAGAAAAGATTAGTTGAGCAAATATTTTAAAATGACCATTTAACTTCCCCTTTAATTTAGAATTGTTTTATTTCTATAAAAGAAATAAATTTTCTTAGTTTGTGTGCTTTTTCTAAAACGTCTTACATTTTGGCATATAAAGAGTATTAAACTATTAATAAATTTAAAAATATATACACAACGTACTATATATTCTTAACACGTAATAAATTTATATTTACTATAAAAATAACATTAAATTTTCTAAATCAACCAATAGAAAAAATAACTGCAACTATTCAATTGGTCAGAAAAGTCAAATTCATTAAATTTTAACATTAAACAGCTAAAACGACACTATTTTTGAAACAAAAAATAATAGCTAAAACGTCATTCATTTAAAAACGGAGGGAGTACATATCTTAAATATGTAGTATATTAATGATAATGCAGTGGGGTGAAACATTTAAGTCATGGTTACGTGAAGCCCAATGGGGTAAGAAAGGATACATACCGTCGATGGAGGAATATCTTCGAAATGGAATGGTCTCAGTTGCAGCTCACACTGTGGCTCTTTCCATCTCTTGCCTCGTGGAACCTTGTTTGCCCCAACCAGTAACATATGATTCGTTAACCACATGGCTCATGATCATATCTCGACTCTTAAATGATCTACAAAGCTATCAGGTGATCCTCACTTTCATTTTTTAGAAAACATTTTTAGTTACTTAAATAATCAAACTTTTTATACTGATTCACAGAAGGAACAAGGACAAGGGAAGATCAACTCTGTACTGCTCCACATGAGGAATCATCCAGGTCTCGAGATTGAGGATTCTATTACTCATATTGAAAAGATAATCAAGTCAAACAGGAAAGAGTTTCTTGAGCATGTACTAAAGGATAACCTAAGTGATTTACCAAAAGAGTGCAAAGATATTCACATGGCCTGTTGCCAAGTCTTTGAAATGTTCTTCAACAAGAAAAACCGTTTTGACTCCGACACAGAGATGCTTCAAGACATTAAGAAGGCTCTTTACTATCCTGTGAATGCTTCTAAACTCTTAAAAATTGAGCCTATGCCAATGCTGGGACATGGTAATGAGGCAATGAAAACAAGTTTCAAGCTGGAATTCAAGAAGAAGGGCGATAATGAGGCAATGAAAACATCCATGTGCTTTAGAAAAAGTTTTCGTGCTCATAGACCCGTCATTGCCTCACTGCTCGATGATCAATGTATGCCTCTCATGCTTGTTGTTGGACAGAGGAAATGGCTACCGATGAGGCCGGCGGTTTTCTCGCCATGCTTCTATTAATCAATCTCTTATCATTCTATGTAATATACAGATTGGTGAATAATAATTCCTTCTGTCAGAAAAACAAGAATATGAATAGAATTTCTCTGTCTATTTCTCAAAGATTTAGAAACCACTTACAAGCTATTGACCGATNAAACCCCCCCCCCCCCCCCTTTTCTACAAGTTGGAGCGTCCACGTCAAAAATGTCCAACTTGCTATGAAATGAACTGAGCTCACGAGCACCTAAAGCTTTAGTGAAGATATCTATAAGTTGTTGTTTAGTAGAGACATGTTGTATCGTAATAACACAAGATGTGATCTCATCAAGAAGAAACTGACAATCTGATTCCACGTGCTTCGTTTGTTCATTAAAAATAGGATTGGCAGCAATATGGAGAGCCAATTGGCTCTCACAAGAAAAGACTCATAGGTTTTGAATGAGAAATACCAAAATCACGCAAGCAATGACTATAGCAAGATGTTTTCGCCTATCATTAAGATGTCTACAGTTTCCACATTGCTTCGAATTGTTGCAGCTACGAAATGGACTGTACGTCATATGGATGTCGATAACCCTTTCTTCATGGCGATTTGTTGGAAGATGCGTACATGAAGCTCCCACCAGGTTTCCTTCATACTTATCTCAGCAAATGTTTTCCCTTACATAAGTCTTTATATGGTTTTAAACTTGCACCAAGATGTTGGTTCTCCAAGTTGTATGACGATCCGTTTTGGATTTGTTCAATCCTACGAAGACTATTCGATGTTCTCATACACTCACAAAGACACTGAATTTCGAATCCTGGGGTATGTCGATGATCTCCTTTTGTGTGGTAATAATGACCATCTTCTTCTCAAGTTCAATGAGTATCTTCGTAAGTGTTTCTTCATTAAGGATTTAGGTAAGCTCAAATACTTCCTCGGGATTAATGTGAGCATGGGTGTAAAAGCTACTTTTCTATCCTAGCAAAAATATGCCTCCCACATTGTGACTAAACGCGTCGCTTAGGCACTCGGCTAGCTCATACACCTTTAGAGCCGAATCACAAGCTGGCTCTTTTCGAGATCCCATTGCTTTTGGATCCGAGTAAGCTGATATGACTCGGTTTTAACGATTTTTAGTGGGTATTTATACTTACTATTTAGCGTTATCTGAGTGTTTTCCTTGTGTCTTTAGCATGTTTTCAGGATTCTCGGTGTTTGGGACGTTATGAAGCAAAAATGATGATTTTCAGGAGAACTTAAATGCAAGTGAACTAAATGGACAAGGAACAATCGACTTGTGATGAAGAATGATCGATCCAAGTCTGGGACAAGAATATACCTGATCGATCCAAGGATGGATCGATCGATCTAAAGCACCTGAAGGATTACGTAAATTCAGATCGATCGATCCCTTTGAAGCCCAAATCGATCGATCCGTCTATGGATCGATCGAACTCTCACGACGAATTGAAGAAAAATCAAGCTAAAAGTCGCATTTGACCTCAAGATCTATCATTATTTTTTAATTATTTAGATTTTATTTTCTTTTATTTTTAGATTATAAAAGCCCTTTGGCTTATTTTTAAGTTTTATGTATCGTTGAAGAGATTAGAGAGTTTTTCAGAGATAAGAGGTCTACATCTGTATTTGAGAGGATTTTTGAACTCTGATTTCTTTATATACAATTTGGCTTTTAAATTCTACAATGTTTACTCAATCTATGATTCCTGTTCTTGCAATCATGACTGAGTAGTCTCTTTGTTAGATTTTAGGGTTTTCCTAGGGAAAACCAGGTTAATTGTTAGGGTTTAATTGAATGGATTGAAACTTGTTAGGTTCTCAGTCCAAATGTAGTCTTAGTGCATGAATTAGAGTAGCTAAATAGTTCATTGATCATAGAATTATAAAATCAAAAGGATTTGGTTTAGAATTCTAATCTAATCTAGATGAATAAGTGCCTTTGCTTGCGGGAGTATTGTCTTAGGGGATTATGAACATATCTAATTTGAATTGCAATGCATGATCGAATTATCTAAACCGGACGGAAGTTTGTCTTTAGTAATTCGATAATAGGGATCTAATACTTCAGGAGGAGATTAGTCTATTGTTGTCTTTCGATTTGGGAATTATTTTCAGTAATCAATCATGCATGTTAACCTTGAACTTTAACCCGAATACCCACATAATTCTCTATTGCCTAAAATTTTTGTTAATTGTTTTACAACCATTTTTACTTTATCGTTATTTTAATATCTCGATTACAATCACTGTTTTAATATGATCTTAGTTTAATTCGATTTAATACTGAGAGTCGTGCTTTCTTGGTCTCTGTGGATTCGATCCCTCATATACTATTGTGTTTGTTGTACACTTGCAGTGAATATATTTGGGTTAAAACCTGAGTGTATAAAGTTTTTGGCGCCGTTTTCGGGGACCAATAGTGCCTCTTAATTTTTCTTTTGAGTTTAGACAAGGAATCTTTCTTTTTACAGTTCTAATCGCATTTCTTTATTCTTGATTTGCCTTTTTACAAGTTGATGATCCAACGATCTAACAAATCAAAGGAATTACTCAGTCCTAGAAACAAGGACCTCTTGGATCTAGAACGCTCAATCCAGAAGGTGAAAAGGAACGTTCAATCCTCCAACACTATGGGGGATAATCTCATTCCTAATCCATTCTTTCTCGAAGACCCGAATGACCCCCTCTAGTTCGTCAAATTCTGGTTGAAGAAACATGGTTAAAAAACAACACAGCTCCCCCTCTTGAGATAAACAATGCAATTTTCAACCCGATAAGAGGAGGAGGGATAGGCAAACAAGTGCCACAGGAAGTTCAAAGAGGTGGTAATGGTAATCAGATGGAACCTGATGTCATTTTACAGAATGACCCACTAGAACCGGTTTTCAATCACCGACCTCAGCAAGAAATGGTTCTAGTTGGAGACTTCAACAACCCTGAAGCTTTCCTTGCTAATAGGAATGCTCTTCGTCCTCGTTAACCTCAGAGGCATGATTATAATTTCCTATTCCAGCTTATTCAACTCATACGCCAGATTCAATTTTTTGGTCTTCCTACTGAGCACCCCATGGATCACATAGATAAATTTGAGGATATATGCAACACTGTTCAGCTTGATGGAGTCCCTAGAGACTTTATGCATTGCATGCTCTTTAATCACTCACTAGCGAACAGAGCTCTAAGGTGGCTAAAATATTTACCACCTAACTCCATAGAAACTTGGGATGATTGTAAATCCAATTTCTTGAGTCAGTTCTACACTACTACTAAGACTACTAATTTGAGAAACTAGATTTCTCAGTTTCAGCAAGAACCTGCAGAATCTTTCTATGAAGCATGAGATAGGTTTAAGGAGTATCTTCGGGATTTTCCTCACCATGGATTTTCCAAGCTGAACCTTCTAAACACCTTTTACAGAGGTATTGAGCAGCAATATCGGCTTTCGCTAGATAAAAATAGTAATGGAGATTTTATGACCAAGCCAATGTATGAAGCATATCAGCTTATAGGCAACATAGCTGCGAGTAGCAGCAACCATTGTCCAAATTCAGATAAAGGAGTAGGATCATCTGGCTCAGAATCCTCAGAACTGGCTAAAGTAAAAATGCTTCTTGCTCAACTTCTCAATAATCAGAATCAGAAAAAATTGAGTTTGTCTGAATATCTAGAGAAGACTGAAGTAGACTATTTTGCTCTTCAAGCGCCTCAAGCTTTAGAAGAAGAAGTGAGTTACATAAACATCCAAGGTCAAAGAGTGTTCAACCAAAGATACAATAAAGGTTTCAACAAAGGTTTTATCCATAAGTCTTTTGTGCAAAACTCTTGAGCATCTATTGGTCAAAACGATGGAGGAACTGGTTTTCAAGGAAACCAGAATACGATCTTTGTTCCAAACTAAAATTTAAGCGGATTTCAACAGCAATCTCAGCCTATTTATCAACAAGCACCACCACCTCAAGCTCAGCAAGAGGATAAGATGGAAGCTATGCTCGAAAAGATACTAGAAGGTCAGCAACAAACCGAAAAGAACCTAAATGTTAAGAGGGATATCATATATAGTGATTTAAACCAAAACTTCGAAAGCTTGTCTACTCATATCAAGCATTTAGATACTCAAGTGGTTCAAACCGCTGAAGCTGCAAAGAGACCAACTAGTTTTCTTTATGGATGTCTGATTCAAGTTCTAGGAAGGAGTTTGTGAATGCTGTCACATTGAGAATTGGGAAGTCTTTGGTTGGGAGTAATGGAAAAGAACAAGCTGATGAAATTCTAGTCGAAGAAACCGAAAAACCTGCAGAAAAAGCAAGTTTGAAAAAGTCTGGAAAAGATGCAGAGGTGGAGATCGATCGATCCAAAAAATCAGACAACCCCATATTCACTAGATAGATCAATCCAACATAGATCGATCGATCCTATTAAAGAATGGAGTTACCAAGAACGAGATCGATCAATCCATCCGTCGGTCAAAGATTCAAAAATGAAAGAGATCGATCGATCCAAGCATGGATCAATCAATCCAACTCCCCAGGTTATTGAAACTCCAGTTTGAGTTTAGAAACCTAAGGTTCCATACCCAGTTCAACCAAAGAAGTCTAGAAAATATTTAGAAGATGCAAAGTGCAAGGAAATGATCAAGGAACTGACTGTTCGATTACCCTTCTCCGATGCTTGTCAAATGATTCCGTCTTTAAGGAAATATGTCAAGAGCATGCTCACAAGCAAGATAACTTTAGAAGAGGGAGCAATGATAATCACAGAAGAATGTATCTCGATACTACATAACCGTATGTCTAAGAAACTTGGAGATTCGGGAAGCTTTGTTCTATCAGTAGAGATTGGTGACATTACATTTGCCAGATTCCTCTGTGATTTTGGATCCAATGTGAATCTTATGCCTCTTTCTGTGGCTAAAAGGTTGGGTATGACGAACATAAAAGGTACCAAGATCTCACTCATCCTTGCTGATCGTTCTATGAAGTATCCCGTTGGAGTTCTTGAGAACCTTCTTCTGATGATTAGGACAGATTTTGTACAAACCGACTTTGTGATTCTGGAGCTTGGAGAAGAACCAAAAGATCCTCTCATATCGGGAAGAGCCTTTTAGCAACAGCTGGTCCTATTATTGATGTGAAGAAAGGCAAGATCGATCTTCATCTCAGTGATATGGTCATGAAATTCAATCTACAAGAAATTTTCAAGAAACCAACCCTAGAAGCCAAATCCTTTTGGGTGGACACCATCACATAGGCTATTGAGGGAGTTTCATATGACTTTTTTCTTGATGATTTTTTAAAGATTGCATTGACTAACACTACTTATGAGTCTTTTCCCTTAGAGATGATGTTTCAGGTTATAACAGGATGTTAGACTCTTGCAGGAGATTGAAAAGATGACCAACCAAGTGGAATTGTTGGATATAACTGCCAAATCTCCACCTAAACTGAACCCAAAACTGGAACTTAAACCTCTTCCAGCCGGGCTAAGGTACGCATTTCTAGGTCTTAATTCTACTTATCCCGTGATAGTGATGCTGATTTGAATAACATAGAGGCCGCATTACTTCTTTCTAATTTAAGAAAGTATCATAGAGCTCTATGTTATATGTTAGACGATATCACAGGGATTTCACCAGAATTGTGCATGCATAGGATACATTTAGAAGATGAATCTAAAACCTCTGTAGAACATGAGAGAAGGCTAAATCCTAACTTGAAAGATGTTGTTAAGAAAGAGATAATGAAACTTCTAGATGCAGATATTATTTACCCTATATCTGATAGTAGTTGGGTCAGTCCTGTTCATGTAGTTCCTAAGAAAGGGGGAAAAATAGTGGTTAAGAACGAGAACGATGAGTTGATTCCAACTAGAACTATTACAGGTCATAAGATGTGTATTGACTATAGAAAATTGAATGTTGTAACCCAAAAAGATCATATTCCTTTACCTTTTATTGACCAGATGTTAGAGACATTGGCTAATCACCCTTATTACTGTTTCTTAGACGGCTATTCAGGTTTCTTTCAGATTCCAATTCACCCAGACGATCAGAAGAAAACAACATTCACTTTTTCATTTTGGTATCTACGCTTATCGCATGATGCCTTTCTGATTGTGTAATGCTCCAACAACCTTTCAAAGATGAACGATGTCTATCTTTACCGACCCTATTGAAGATATCATGGAAGTTTTCATGGGTGATTTTTCTGTCTATGGATCTTCTTTCGATGTCTGTCTTGCTAACTGGTGCAGGTTTCTTTAGAGATGCGAGGAGAAATATTTAGTGCTGAACTGGGAGAATTGTCATTTCATGGTGACGAATGGGATTGTGTTGGGACATAATATTTCTGAGAATGGAATTAAAGTGGATAAGGCTAAGATTGAAGTAATGACTAACTTACAGGTACCTAATGCGACAAGGATATTCATAGCTTCTTAGGTCATGAAGGCTTCTATAGACGATTCATTCAAGACTTCACAAAGATTACTAGAACCCTTACGAAGCTGTTGTGCAAGGATGTCAAGTTTGAATTGGATGATGATTTCCAATCTCCCTTTTTAGCGGTCAAAGGTGCTTTGGTAAGTACTCCAATTGTGCAATCACCAGACTAGGACTTGCCCTTTGAAGTGATGTGTGATGCAAGTGATTTCGTTGTGGGAGTTGTTCTTGGACAACAAAAAAGATAAGAAGCTTCATGTCATTTACTATGCCTTTAGGACTCTTGATATAGCTCAACGCAATTATGCAACAACTGAGAAAGAGCTCCTAGCGATTGTCTTCACATTTGAGAAGTTCAGATCCTATCTAGTGGGATCCAAAGTAGTAGTCCACACTGGTCATACGACATTGCGGTATCTCCTTTCTAAGAAGGATGCTAAACCCAGATTATTGCGTTGGATTTTACTTTTTCAGGAATTATTGGAGATTAAGGACAAGCGAGGCATTGAAAACCGAGTTGCAAATCATCTTTCTTGACTTCAAGTCGAAGAAGACGTTCCCATAGATGATTCTTTTCCAGAGGAACGCATTTGTGCAATCAGAACCATTTTTGGATGATAATTTCTCTATCATAAACTCAATAACACTTATTTGATTACTCCATGGTTTCAAGATTTTGCTAATTACTTAGCTGCTGATGTTGTACCATATGATTTTTCAGGTTACCGAAAGAAGAAGTTCTTAATGGATGTCATACATTACAACTGGGATGAACCATATCTCTACAAGCTTTGTAAAGATGGTATGTTCCAACGATGTCTGCATGAGGAAGATATTCAGAATGTTCTATATCATTGTCATGGTTCAGATTATACTGGTCACTTCGCTACATTCAAGATGGTTTCTAAGGTACTCCAAACGGTTTTCTGGTGGCCTGCTATGTTCAGAGATGCTCATGCCTTCATCTCTCGCTGCGATTCATGCCAAAGACAATGGAACATTTCAAAACAGAATGAGATGCCACAAAAATTCATTCTTGAAGTAGAGGTTTTTGATGTGTGGGGAATTGACTTTATGGGTCCTTTCCCTGTTTCTCATAATAATCTTTATATTCTAGTTGTTGTTGATTATGTGTCGAAGTGGGTTGAAGCGATTGCTAGCCACAAAAACGATGCATAAGTGGTACTAAAGTTGTTCAAGTATGTGATTTTTCCCAGGTTTGGTATTCCGAGAGTTGTCATCAGCGATGAAGGAACTCATTTCATCAATATGGTCTTTGATAAATTTCTTAGGAAGCATGGGGTGAAACATAAAGTTTCTACACCTTATCACCCTTAAACAAACGAACTAGTGGAGGTTTCTAACAACAAAATCAAAGCTATTTTGCATAAAACGGTAAATGGTTCTAGGAAAAATTGGTCTTTGAAGTTTGATGATGCTATATGGATATGCAGAACTGTATTCCAAACCCCTCTTGGTACTACTCCTTTCAACCTTGTCTATGGTAAAGCTTGTTACTTATCTGAAGAATTGGAGCACAAAGTTGCATGGGCTGTCAAGTTACTGAATTTTGACATAAAGACCATAGCAGAAAAGCGTCTTATTCAGATCCATGAGATTAAAGAGACTCGCCACTTAGCATATGAGAACTCCCGAATCTACAAGGAAAGAACTAAAGCTGCACATGACAAGAATATTATTCCACGAGATTTTCAACCAGGTGATCAGGTATTGCTCTTCAATTCTCGATAGAAACTCTTCCACGAGGAAGAGGTTTATATGTATCCTCCACCCGGCCTTGAGAAGAAAGTATCATAATTCAAAGTAGCTTAAGAAAGCCATATATGGTTTAAGACAATCTCCAAGGGCTTGGTACCACAAACTTAGCTCTACCTTGATGAAAAAGGGGTTTACAAGATATGGAGGCGATAATACCCTATTCACCTTACAAGGTAAAGAAGGTATTTCAGTCCTCCTTATGTATGTGGATGATATCATTATCTCCGGTAGTGATAAGAAGGGAATTTATGATACCAAAGTTTTTCTAAAATCATTCTTTNGGGGGGGGGGGGGGGGGGGGGAACTAGAGTGTTGGGGTCAAAAACAAACCTCGTACGCTTTCCTTCGCGCCATCTCCTCCATATCTCCCCTCAAACGGGAGTTTTCCTCTTTGAGTCTAACTGCTTTGAACTGGGCCATCCGCATCTCCCACTCAATTTTCCTAAGAGCGTCTTCCATCACATGGAGATCCTATCAGAATGTCAACGAAAGGTTAGCAAAAGCATTCGTAGAAAAGAATCGCATATAAATAAAAACCAACCCCCATTGTCATGCGCGAGGCCTCAACATATTCCTTTGACCTCATGACCTCATCTTCTGCAAGAGGAGGAGTTGGCGTGGAAACCGAGAAATCATCCCCAAACGACGGTATCTGACCCGTACCGGAGTCGCTTAGACAAACTTCGGGGATTTATTCTTTTCTGGCTTGCACATAATTACTTGCACCGAAGGTAGCTTTCTCGTTTCCCGGAGATCTCTCCCTATTCCTCGCAGTAGGTAGCTCGTACGAATTAAAGCCCTCCATCAGTGGTTCCATCTCCTCCTCGACAACTTCAGGAAAGGTTTGAGCATTATGGTAAGAAACGACTTTCCAAATTCGTTCCGGCGAAAACTGTCCTCAGTGAAGTAGACCTCCCCTAAGGATGTCTCTTACGACAAGTAAATTCTGCGGAAATGGCATAAGAGGATTGGCGACTGCACAAAACAAAACATGTGTTATGCGTTGGTAGACCGAAAACAACTGAAATATCCAACCGTAGTACCCTGCGAACCCATCTCCGTTTGAAACTGGAGATGTAACTCTCTTCGACAGAGGCGCCGTCGAGCCGAATGAAAACAAGCGGTTCTTCCAATCATGAATATGACACTACAAGAAATATGACTATCGGTAGGGTCCCAGAATAGTGTTTTTTATGTAACTACTATTGTACATAGACACAGGTTTTATCCATAGCGTTTCATTTTTTGGACGCTATTTTTTCATTCTAGGGAAAAAAATACTTAGGCGCGTAAATTTGCATAGTTTCAGCACTTATTATTACAGTTAATACAAAAAATGCTATGGTACTTACAAAATCACTTAACTTTTTTCAACATAATCAATTCGACTTAGTTATTTCTCTCTTTCTTCACTATTTTCAGAAGATCTTCAGTGTATTCGTTACTTCGGGACATTGTTGATCTCACCGATTCGAAGCTCTATTGTTTAATCGAGAAGGTATCTTCCTCATATACTTCAAATTTTAGTTAATTTTAGGTCTATGTACATCGATTATGTGTTTTAGTTGATTTGAAGGTATCATCTACATACAAATTTTTTGAATTCGTTAGATGTGGAATTTAGCTGAAAATGTTAAATCCGGCTCTGCTGGGGCCCGTCGTAGTAGACCTAACCAAGGCTACACCTGCATCAACATGGGGTAAAAATTCAGCAAGAGGAACTAAGACCTAGTTCTGTTACATTTTCATCTTCTAAGAACTCAATGCACAAAGAGTTTAACATGTCCGGGTCCTTAACTTTGACCCTACTTACGCCAGGATCTAATACCCGGAATCCAGTAGAATCACTTTAGTTATATAGAACATACAACAAGCTTTTAAAAACAACTTTAAACTTGCGCAAAGGCCTAGAAGCCGCCTTGGTATAGTGGTCCAAACATGGTTGCGAAGTTGTTTCCTGTTCTGTCAAAACAAGCTTAATACTTAGTCAAAATCTGGTTCTTCTGTTTTTAGTAACATCACGTGCTTCTCACGGAACTCCCACTTAAACAGACTTGGGCTTCAATTGGGCTTGTCTCACACTTAATTTGAATTGTCCATATCTATGATGCAGACCTAGATGGAAGAAAGTCCATTACAGGTTACATCTTCTGAGGTTGAGGCAACACTATGAGTTGGAGGTCGGGACTCCAACAAGTTGTTACACTCTCAACTACTGAAGTTGAGTATATGGCTCTAGGTGAAGTAGTTAAAGAAGCCATTTGGTTAAATGGAATGGTGGAAAATTTGGATTTCAAGCAAGGAAAAATCAAAGGTTTTTTAATTCTAAGAGCAAAATATATTTATCAAGAAATGGTGGATTTTACAAATGGACTAAACACATAGCATTTAAGTGGAATTTTATTCATGATGAAATTTTAGAAGGAGTCGTAGATGTAATCAAGATTCACACAAGAATTAATCCCGCAGATCTATTAACTAAGAGTGTACCTAGAAAGACCTTTGAGACAGGTCTGGTTGCACTTAGGGTTCTGAATTAGGAAGTCCAGAATTGTCCAGATCTATGATGCAGACCTAGACAAAAGAAAGTTCATTACATGTTAATAGTTATGAAACTTGTTTATACATTGTTACATATATAACTTGAGTACAGTACTATGATGTTTATGTAAATATTAGTATAATAGGTAACTTTTAAGGTAATCTAAAACGATAACAATACTATGATGTTTTTGTAAACAAAATATCATGGAAAACAAATATCACGGTAGAAGAAGGCGAAAATATTATTTAAAATATTTGTATGTATACAAAAATATAACCATATGATGCATTTTTATTTAAAAGAAGTTATAATGAACTAAATAAAAACGAACACATGATAACGATTTACAAAACTTGAGATAAAAGAAACATTGGTTTATTATTAAACCTTTAGAAAGAGTTTTAATTTTTTTAGATAGAATTTGCAGAGACTTAACAACAAGAATCGCTTATATAAAGATCACGATTATGAATTGACGTTCATGGGAAATAAGTTATTAAAGGCCACATTGCTTATTGACGTTTTTATAAATAATTACTGTCATTGTGACAAAAAAACATATTAAAAATTAAACTCCGGTTCGGCACTCGATTTTAATTTTTTTTTTGTTTTGAAGATCATTTTATTTGGTTCAAAATTTTTAATTTCGGTTAAATTTTTGTTTTTCGGTTAAGTTTTGGATTTTCTGTTAATTTTAGCCACTTTGGTTCGGGTAATAGAGATATGTTTATGTGCATGAAATGAAAGTATGTAAATCATGATAACACATCATTTATTTTATTTATATAATTATTGACAGAAATATGTTTATGTGTATGATACAAAATCGATTTGCTATGCATTGCATGTAATCATTACCAATACGGAAAATGTATAGAAATATGTTTACTAGACAACTAAAAAAAATCATTTAAGAGAAAATTTAATAATTCAATAATAAGAACTAAAACAATTTCATTTAAGTCACGCGTGGTTTGTGTTTCCTTTTCAACCCAAGATAAACTTTAATCCATATACAAAAGGGTAAAGCCTTGTATTGCGCCGTTTCAACATTACACACTATTTTAAAAATAACTTATTAATCAAATATAGGATTAAAATAAAGGAAAATCAAATAAATATTAACGTCAGATACATCATGCACATTTAAACTTTTAAACCAAAATAAAATTAAACGTCATGAAAGACGAAACGACGTTTAACGACACACATTCGTAATACATGACTAAAACCATTATATATATAATACATTGATAAACAATCCATCATATTCTCATTATCTCCAGTTTTTAAAAAAAATCTCAAAAAGACGAATCACCTCCCAGAAGATGTAGAAGACGATCCAACAATTCTCTCACAGTTACCAACCACAAGTTCTGAAACTTATGAAGATTCAGCTACAATTTCTAGAAGATCTCCATGAAACCCATGTTAGAGCAATGGAGGTAGACGCGAAGATCTCCTGGAAGAGGAGTTGAAGAGACAGAAAAACGAAAAAGAATACACCGATGTGGAACTCAACCACACTCACCACTACGAAATAGATTACAAAGCATCCGTTGTTAAATTTTCTTAGGTTAAACACATTTTTTTCGTTTTTTTGTTTAAAACAGTTTATATATAGATTTTCTTTCTTTTTCGTTTTTTTTGTTGGTGTGATTTATTTTTTATGTTTATGATTTTAGTTGTTTTTTAGTAATTCATGTTTAGTTGTTTTTTTATTAGAAGTAACTTTGTACATAAGTTATTTTAAGTATTATAAGTCAAGTTAGCAGCTGCACATTTTACATACAGGTAAATTAATAATATTATTAAAATATAATATTATAATTAAATTATATAGAATTCGAAGCGTAATAATTTAAACAAAAAAAATTACACAAAAAATTACAAAAAGGTTAACAATCATCAATTAACAACAACAACAAATAAAACAAACAACATAGAAAAAAACAAATGACAAAACGACCACCACCGATTATCTCCTCAAACACGCAAATTTCATCTCCATCTTCCATCTTTAGCTGTAAATAAAAAACAATATAAATATCAAAGATGATTTTTTAAATATATAGTTAAACTTAATATTATGTTAATTCAAGGAAGAATACAAACCGAGAGTTGTCATCAGTGACGGAGGCACTCATTTCATCAATAAGGTCTTTTATGGATTGCTTAGGAAGCATGGGGTGAAACATAAAGTCGCAACGCCGTATCACCGTCAAACAAACGGACAAGTGGAGGTTTCTAACAGGGAAATCAAAGCTATCTTGCAGAAAACGGTAAATGGGTCTAGGAAAGATTGATCTTTGAAGGTTGATAAGGCTCTATGGACATAGAGAACTAGATTCAAAACCCCTCTTGGTACTACTCCTTTTGAACCCTTTCTATGGTAAAGCGTATCACTTACCTGTAGAATTGGAGTACAAAGCTGCATGGGCTGTCGAGTTGTTGAACTTTGACAGAAAGACCACATCATAAAAGCGTATCATTCAACTCTATGAGATTGAAGAGATTCGCCATTTAGCATATGAGAACTCCAGAATCTACATGGAAAGAACTAAAGCTGCACATGACAAGAATATCATTCCACAAGATCTTCAACCAGGTGATCAGGTATTGCTCTTCAATTCTCGATGGAAACTCTTCCACGAGGAAGAGGTTTATATGTATCCTCCACCCGGCCTTGAGAAGACAATATCATAAGGCAGAGTTTCTTAAGAAGGCTATATATGGTTTAAAACAATCTCCAAGGGCTTGGTACTACAAACTTAGCTCTACCTTGATGAAGAAGGGGTTTACAAGATCAGAAGGTGATAATACCCTATTCACCTTGCAGTCCTCCTTATATATGTGGATGATATCATTATCTCGGGTAGTGATAAGAAGGGAATTTATGAGACCAAATTTTTTCTAAAATCGGTCTTTGATATAGAAGACTTGGGGGGATCTAAAGTGATGGGGTCAAACACGAACCTCGTACGCTTGCCTTCGCGCCATCTCCTCCATATCTCCCCTCAAACAGGAGAGTTTATCCTTAAGTCTGTCTGCTTTGAACTGGGCCATCCACATCTCCCACTCACTTGTCCTAATAGCCTCGTCCATCACATGGAGACCCTATCAAAATGGTTTTCAAGAACAACAACAACAACAACATAATGGTTACTACTCAAAGCAACAACAACAGAATGGTTTTCAACAACCACAACAACAACAACTTAGTGGTGTACCTCCTGGCTTCGCACCTACTCAACCTCCTGCTCAACCTTTAAACATCGAAGCTAGTTTACAGTAACTACTTCAAGGTTAGGCTGCTTATGCAATGGAAACATCAAAGAAGTTCGGCGAACTCCAACACAAGATGGATACCTCATTTGGTACAATCTACTCAAGGATTGACAATCTAACCTCAAGGGTCACCATTCTTGAAGGAAAAACCGCCTCAACCTCAAATTCTTCAAATGGTCATCTACCAGGAAAATCTATACAGAACCCCAAGGACTGCGTCAACATCAATGCCGTCTATCCTAAACAGACGCCTGCCACCAAAACTCCAACTCCCATTGAGGACAGTGTGAGTCTAGTTGGGGGGGTTCCTGTTTAAACGAAGCCAAAGAAGATGAACCTGCAACAACCAATGCCCATAAGCCATTGCAACCTCCACCTGAAGTAATCCAGGAACCATCTCTTGCTAATCAATCACCTGTTTCACAACAGAAAGACGCACCCTTCATTCCACCACCATACATTCCGAGGTTACCTTTCCCTTACAGATTCAAGAAGGAAATTATGGCAAAGTACCCTGAGGTATTTGCTAAGTCCCTAAAGGAAGAAGTAATACAAGAAAAGGTGGAACCACTTGAAGAACGCAACTTACTGATAACAACAAAGCAAGAAGACCCTGGTTCGTTCACACTACCCTGTTCACTTGGAACTGCCACTTTTGATGAATGCCTATGTGACTTGGGAGCTGGAGTCAACCTTATGCCTATGTCCACTGCCGAAAGGTTAAGACTGGATGATTTCAAACCTTCAAATATAAACCTGAAGATGGCAGACATATCAATTAGGCATCCCGTTGGCATACTGGAGAATTTGACCATCAAGATAAGAGATGTAACAATACTCACAGACTTTTTGGTATTGAAGATTGATGAAGAGCCTAAGGATCCTTTGATTTTTGGAAGACCGTTCCTAGCAGCAGTTGGC
>OVBE01001372.1:9936-37177 GCA_900406425.1 Iberis pinnata | reverse complement strand
CTTAAAAACATCCATATAATCGTTTTCTGCTCTACCAATCATCCAAATATCAACATTTAATAAGAGCATACAACTTCAGCAGCATACTGCTAATGCTCCATACAGCTAATGCTCTATAATAAGCACTTCCAATCATGGCCTATGTCACTCACTGGTTGGTTATTTGTCGATTGGTCATGTATAACTTTATATTTTTTTTTATCTTCTATATTTAAAATCAATTATTTAATAAAATTATTTTCAAAAGTAAAATAAAATGATATCAAATTCGTAATTTTTTATTCTCTTTGACGTACACTTGTTTCATTTAATTTTCTAATTGATCACCCCTCCTTTTTGCAAGTCATCTCCGGTACTTGGTCATCCCACCAGCCTCTATATCACTCTCACGTTGCTCTCCGTTTGCTTCAAACTCGCCTCAAAGCTCTTAAATCGCACCTCCGTGACCTCAACCGAACATCGTATGGTGACCTACCTGTCTCCACCCGTCAAGCTCTTGCTCACCTATGCGATTGCCAATCCGTAGCTCTCTTAAACCCCTCTCCCGTCACTTTCGCTGCTGAATCGGCTGTTGCTCGTTGTTGGGGTTTCCTAGCACGTGCGGAGGAGAAACTTTATCGTCAAAATTCCCATGTTACTACGTAACGGTGAACAAAACACCAACTACTTCCATCGTGTGGAAAATTCTCGTGGTTCCCGTAATACTATTCGCCGGCTAGTCCTTCCTTCTGGTGAGATTATCACCGATATCCCGACCATCAAAAAGGCTGCAGTTCAGCACTTCAGGACTTTTCTCCAAACGACTAATGACATCACGCCCATCCCTTCAACTCACCTCCAACATCTGCTCTCATATCGCTATTTCGAGGAACTATCACAGCTTCTCACGTGCCCGGTTTTAGGTACTGAAATCTATCACACTCTTCTCCCTATGCCTTCCAACAAAGAACCAGGTTCAGATGGATACAAGGTCAAGTTTTTCAAGTCTTCATGGTCAGTTATTGGTGTGGATTTTATCGCGGTGGTACATTCTTTTTTTGTTTATGGTTTCCTCTCTTGTGGTGTCAACGCTACCTTGGTCTCGCTGATCCTCAAAGGTACGAACCCTTAGACACTCAAAGATTATAGACCCATCTCGTGTTGTAATGTTTTCTACAAGGTTATATCCAAGATTTTAGAAAACCGCTTGAAAGCTTGCCTGCCGGAGTTCATTGCTCCTAACCAGAGCGCCTTTGTGAGCGGTTGTCTCCTACTCGAGAATGTCATATTAGCGACGGAAGTTGTCAAGGACTATTACAAATATAATATTTCTGCTTGATGTACACTCAAGTTGGATATTGCCAAGGCTTTCGACACAATTCATTGGGGTTTCATCACTTCAGTTTTACAAGCTATGGTTTTCCCTCCGTTATTCATTCACTGGATCTATCTTTGTCTCTCCACAGCAACGTTCTCCATTTCGGTAAATGGTGAACCTGCAGGTTACTTCCCGAGTTCTTGAGGTATACGCCAAGGTTGTGCTCTTTCACCCTATCTTTATGTTATTGCTACTAATGTTCTTTCCAAGCTTTTAGATGCAGCTGCAGGTTCAGGGCTGATTGGCTACCACCCCAATTGTCAGCAGCTAGGCCTTACTCACCTCTCTTTCGCCGAAAAAATTTTGATCTTCACTGATGGTTAGCCTTCCTTGATTCACAGCATTCTTCGGGTTATGGATATTTTTGGACAAGCCTCCGGTCTTCGAGTGAACTTGAGCAAGTCCTCTGTGTTCCTTCCTAGCTCTCCCTCTACTCCTCTCCAGCATGCCATTTCCTCCTTAGGCTTCCGCCGTGACACTCTCCCTATTCGGTATCTCGGTTTACCACTCACACCAAAGCGTTTAACCATCGATGATTGTTCCCCTTTGCTTGATCGTGTCCGAACGCGTTTTAACTCTTGGACGTCTAAGATGCTATCCTACGGGTCGCTTGCAACTCATCAGGTCAGTCATTGCAAGTACAATTAACTTCTGGCAATCCGCCTTTCGATTACCACATCACTGTATTCGGGAGCTAGAGAGCATGTGCAATAATTTCCTCTGGTCGGGCAACTCATCCAATCACACTATGGCAAATGTAAGCTGGACAGATTTATACGCTCCTCGGATTGAAGGAGGTTTAGGTATTCGACGCTTAGATGATACAGCAACGGTATACTCTCTTTCTTTAATTTGGCGCCTTCACTCCAGTCCATCTCTTTGGTCTTCTTGGACTAGACATTATCTCCTTCGGCAATCTACATTCTGGGATGCTCCCATCTCATCTCGTGGATCATGGATTTGGCACAAGCTTCTTAAGCTACGTTTCCTTGCAGCCAATTCTTCAGGTATGATATTGTTAATGGTCTAAATACTTCATTTTGGTTCGATTGCTGGTCCCCTTTGTGGTCGTTGTTTGCTCGTTTTGGTGAAACAGGTATTCGTGAATTTGGTATTCCCCGTCATGCAACGGTGGCTGAGGCTTCAACCCCCAATCGTTGGAGACTTCGAGACCTTGCTTATTGGCTTTACGCACTTTCTACGACCAGATCACTACCCTACCTTTTCCCTCTCCCCTCGCTGTTCCAGACACACCAAAATGGCGTCACAGTGAAGATACCTACAAAGACGTCTTCTCGGCTTCGCACACTTAGAATCAAATTAGTGTTTCTGCTCCCTCACGGTCGTGGACTTCCTCTCTTTGGTTCTCTCAATCTATTCCTCGTTAGGCATTCATTTCTTGGCTGGTTGTTCTTGATAGGTTATCCACGGGACAACGTATGCATGTCTGGGGCCGTAACCAACCGTGTGTGCTATGCGGAGAGCCTGATGAAACAAGAGACCACATGTACTTTGCCTGTCCATACTCCTATACACTCTGGTCCGAAATAGCTTCGCCACTGTTTGGCACTCGTCTCAATCCGGATTGGTCCTACACCCCCACGTCCTTTCGCCGCCGTTCACTCTCTCGCCATGATTCCATTCTCATGCGCCTCACTTTCCAGTCCGTTATTTACCATGTCTGGCACAAGCGTAATAGCCGGTCACATGGATGACCACCTCATCCCCCCCCACCTGCTTCATCAGCTCATCATTCACACCATTCAGGACCGGATTAAAAGTCTTGCCTACCCGCCATCGTCGCCGCTGTTCTCCTTGGGGGCTCGCTGGCACCAACTTCATCAAATATGACTCCTTTGATCTTCGTTTCGAGAGATTCATCCTGCCTTGCTCTATCTTCTCATGCTCTATCTTTGACTTTACTATATGCAATTTTGATTTAAGGTGGTACTCTTTTTCCTATATCTAGTTTTATCCCATTGGGTTTTCTAGATATAGGCTTTAATGAGGCCACCTGAAACACTCTCTCTCACCGCTAGACTCTTCTCCCTATCTTTTTCAGACTTTGACCAAAATATTCTTTTGTACATATTCACTTTCATTTTGATTAATAAATTTAACATTTAATCCAAAAAAATGAGGTGGAAGAAATAGAAAATGAGGTGGAGTGGAAAAAGTGTTGAATTGTTGAAATCATTCTGCATGGTCTTAGAGCTGAGGTTTAAGGTATTAGGTTCAGTTCCAGATTGTAATTGATCGGTTCCGATTCTTTAGATCCTAGAATTAAATACTCAATCGATACTTAACAATTTTTTTGGTTTCATTTTGATATGGTTTTTTTCGGTTTCTGGGTCAGTTCGGTTCTATATTTAAAGAAACGAAAAAATACTCAAAATATTTTGTTCTTAATCTTTTTCGGGTATTATAGATGTAAAATAAACAAAATTACGCAAAAAATGAAAAATATTCGAGTTAAGTTTAAGATGCCCAAAATAATTCAAAACAATACAACAACAACAATGCAATCAAACCACAAAGTCATAGTTCAAAATCCTAAATGAAAATGTCAAAATCCAATGTTATTTACACTTATATTAAAACCCCTAAATCCCTAATTGAAATAATAAAGTCATATATTCAGTTATTTGGTTATACTTTTTAGTTTTCGACCAAATCTGAACCAATAATCATGATTTTTATATCTCAAAAACTATCAATTCTTTTGGGTAGAACTAAATCCTATCCAAATTCAAAAATTTTCTGGTTCTAGAGTATGATCTTCACTGCATGCGATTGAATTTTTGTATCTTTGCGGTTCCTTCTTCAATTTCAATCTTCAACCTCATTATTCGTTGTCGTCTCTATTCTCTGATCTTTGATTCAAGTATCTATGGCTAATATGTGAAATGCAGAATTTGGAGTTGGGATCCGACTGTATCCCCTTCCATCCAACTCTAGATGGTCAATATCATTGCTTAGAAGCTAATCATCTAAGTCTAGTGGTCCGTAGTCAATCCAACTCAACAAAATGTGCATGCAATGAAGCACACTCTCCCACGAGCTTGAAAATTGGAAAGTAAAGTCATTGATCGAGTGTTAGATGATACTATTGTTCAATATTTATTTAAAAATGAGCACCATATGTTTTCTGTTCTTGATTCTGGTCTTTGGTCTTTCAAGGATTGGATGATCGTTGTTGATAAATGGTCTCGCCATGATTTCCCATATTATTTGCAGCATATAACCTTCTAGGTCCATATTTTCATCTCCCTCCGGATCAAATGGATGATGGTTTTATTCGGGAGTTAAGTCAAATTTTGGGTACAATAGAGACACTCGAATACAAGAGCAAATGCTGGTAAGGACGCTGAAGCATGGGCTAGGATAAAAATTGGCATTAATACCAAATTAATTTTCACTCACTATGCTCAATTAGAAAATGGTAAACCTCATGTTCGATTGAGGTTTGATAGACTTCACCGATTATGTTTTCATTGTGGAGCTCTAAATCACGCTGAAGCACAATGTACCACTCCTCAAAATGATATTCCACCTGAATATATTCCACTTAAAGTTGTAGTTGCTCAAAATTCTCCTCCACATGCTACTCTAAACCAATAACAATCTGATCATCAACACCAAATTGTTCCTAATTTAGAGATTTTGCAGAGGCGCCAGATTCAACCTAATGAAATCAACAGAAAACATAAAGCTGATAAGTGCTCAGTGGAAGATGAAGACTCATCCAATAGATAGAGGTTAACATTACTGTTAATTGTAAAGGGGAGGGTGGAACCCTATAAACCACCCACGCCCAAATGAGGATGCTTCATTGGAATTTTCAGGGGTTGATGAGCACCCTGAAATTCACCAACTTTTTGCTATCCAGCGTATATATAAACCAAATATTATGTTCCTCACGGAGACAATGAATGGAAATACTTTTGTTAGGCGTATAAGTAATAAGTTGTGTTATAAGCACTGTTTTATCCATCCACTAGTGGACAAAAAAGGAGGTATTGCAATATTTGGAAGGAAGATATATCTTTGCAACCTCCTCCATCTTCATCTCCTAACTACAATATTTTTTGGCTTACTATTGATAAGTACACTACTAAGCTAGTATACGCTCCTCCGGATAAGACTAGTAAACTGGTTTTTGGAATAATATTTACAGTAATTATGGTTATAGTAGTTGAGGAGGTTATCCTACTCTCTTTTGGGGGAGGGGGGCTTTAATGGTATTCTCTCTATGGATGAAAAAGTGGAGGTGCTCATATATTATAAGCTTTTTTTACACAATTCAGGGAATTCACAAGAATTAAGGGCTTAACAGACATTCATACTTTTGGAGGAAAATTTACTTGGAGAGGACATCGTTCCAATTCTATAGTCAAGACTCGTATAGATCGTGTTATGACTCATTCAAATTAGCTTGATATATTCCCTAATGCATCTATTCATATGCTCCAATGGGGTGCTTCTGATCGCTGTCCACTAATCTTGGAAGTTAATAGAAATCAACGGAAATGCTCTTATCTCTTTAAATATGACAACAAATGGAAAGAAAATCAAGATCTATCCAATGCAGTTATAAAAGTGTGAAAGGAAAAGTGTTTATTAGTTCATCCTCACAAATTCTCAAAAGCTCTTACCCGCTGTAGGCACGAAATTGCTTCTTGGAAAAAGTTGCAGCAATCTAGTTCCATGAAATCAGTGCAAGACCTCCAACATAAGATTTATGAGTTTTACAATAATGACTCCAAGGATTACTCATTGCTGTTTACTCTTAAAGCTCAGTTGCACCAGGCATACCAGCATGAAGAATCCTATTTCAGAACAAAAAGCAGAAACTTATGGATGCATCAAGGAGACAAAAATACAAGATATTTCTATCATCGTTGACATTCCAACATAATTTTTATGATTGAGGATGACAGTGGATCCATACACCAAAAAGATTCAAAAATCCATCAGGTCTTTGTGGAGTACTTCACTAAATTATTTACTATGTCTAATACTCTCGAGTATTTAGATCTTTATGTTTTTTCTTCACTACAGCCCATAATCACTCAATGTATGAACTCTTCTCTCACCAAAGGACTGGAGGATGATGAGATCATTTTAGTTTTGCATCAGATTCATGAAGACAAATCTCCAGGGCCAGATGGCCTCAATGCAGATTTTTTCAAACAGCATTGGTCCATTACTGAGAATGAAGTTAAGGGTTTTATGAGGCACTTCTTTGAAACCAATATGGTAGATAAAAATCGAAATCACACATTTATATGCTTAGTTCCAAAAATTGATTCACCCAAACACCCTAAAGATTACATGCCAATTAGTTTGGCTAATGTAGCCAATAAACTAATCTCTAAAGTCCTGGCTAATAGGCTAAAACAGTTTTTCCATACCATTATTTCAGTAAACCAATCAACCTTTGTACCCGAACGTCTCATTACAAATAATGTCTTGATTGCCCATGAGCTTATTCATTCTTTAACTACTAGGAAAAGGGTTGATGCTTATATGGCTTTAGATTTGGACATTACCAAAGCCTTTGATAAGGTAAACTGGTGGTTTGTTGAATTCATGTTGGTTAAATTGGGCATTGCAGAAAAATGGTGTAGCTGGATGATGGAATGTATCACATCCCCCACATTTTCAATACTCATCAATGGTAGACCTTTTGGCAATATTAAGCCTCACAGAGGAATCAGACAAGATGACCCTCTAACCCCTTACATTTATTTTATTGTTTAAGTTCGGCTTTCTTTTCTTATTCAAGACCTAGTCAATAGTGGGGAAATGCATCGGTTTAAGGCAAATGGGAATTTGCCAGTCATCTCCCACTTACTGTTTGCAGATGACAACCTTCTATTTTGTAAGGCTGATGAAATGGAATGTGGAAACATGTTGAATATATTACAGTTTTATGGGGCATTATCAGGTTAGCAAGTTAACTTTAATAAATCTAGCGTCTTATTTAGTAAACTAAACACTGCCCGGATCAAAAAAGAAAAAGCCTACAAACCATAACTGGGATTTCAAAAACAGGGAGTATTGGTAAATATCTTGGATTGCCTGAAGTTATAGGGCGTAACAAGGTTGATAAGTTTTCTTACATCATTAATCGACACAAACAAAAAGTTCAGTACCGGTCAACCAAATTTCTATCAACAGCAGGAAAGAAAATTATGTTGGAAGTTGTGGTTACTGTCCTTCCTTCATACATGATGTCTTGTTTTGCTTTGCCCAACAAGATTATAAAAGAATTGGTTAGCCTTATGAAAAAATTCTGGTGGCAAACGAATATGGATCAAAAGAAGGTCAATTGGGTAGCTTGGAAAACAATGACTAAAACCAAAAAATTTGGGGGAATTGGTTTTAGAGACCTCAATCTTTTCAATATTGCACTCTTGGAAAGACAGGCTTGGCGCCAATTACCTCATCCAGAATCTCTGGTGTCCCGGGTCTTCAAAGCAAAATATTATCCAAGGGTACCTATCCAGGAAGCAGAATTATTTTCCAAACCAAGTCATGTTTGAAGAAGTTTGCTGAGTAGTATACCATTAGTAAATCAGGGGTTATATTGGGCAGTTGGGAATAAACACCATATTTGTATATGGGTGGATAGATGGATACCTAAGGCTACATGGACTCCAGCTACTAATCCTCAAGGACAACAATGGCAAATGGCCACAGTTAGCCATCTTCTGGACTCAGAAAGGAGACATTGGGATCAAAATAAACTAAGCACTTGGTTAAATCCAAAAGAGTTCTCTTTAGTCAATCGCATCCAGCCATCAATAATGAATCAACCGAACCTTTCCTTGTGGCAATTTTCAAGCTCTGGTGATTATACAGTGAAGACATGATATCATGTGGCACATTCTATGCATAATATAGATACTTCTTCTATGGAATCCTTACCTATGTTCCATAAGCTTTGGTCACTACCCATATAACCCAAGATCCAACATTTCTTATGGAAGATACTTCATAGAAGCTTGCCTGTTGGTTTTGAATTGTTAAGCAGGCATTTCACAGTTGATTCAGCTTGTGTACTTTGTGGGGAATATGAGGGATCCTTGGACCATCTATTCTTTCATTGTCGGGTCTCGGAGAAAATATGACAGTTAGCTCCAATAGATAATCTTTTTCCAGGGAATTTCAGTGATGATATCCATTTTAATCTGAATTATGTATTGAATCTAACTGTAATTATTCCTCTTGTAGAAGATGAAAGTAGAATATTGCACCTTGATCCTTATCTTTTATGGCGCATATGAAAGATGCGAAATTCAAAAATTTATGAGACAAGGCAATGGAGAATCTCTAATATTATTAACGAGGCTATAGTGGATGCAACACACTACTAAGCTGCTCAACAACTGATGTCAACTCAATTAGATCTTCAAAGAAAGCAAGTTCTGCATCTCTCCAACAACAACCGTTCTTGAATTATTACATTGAAAACTGATGCTTCCTAGATCTCTGCTAATGAAACAATGGGAATTGGCTGGATCCTTGTTCAGAACCAAAACATTCTAGTTCAAGGATCTTCTGCATATTTGCTAGTTTCTTCACTATTTCTAGTTGAAGATATTGCTTTGAAGAAGACCTTAATCCATCTTAATCGTTTAGGCTACTCTCACTTCCAGATTTAAGAGAATGAACTGTTAGATGCTGGTAAAAGACTAATATAGTGTCATAATGATACCATTACTCTTAGTGATATCTTTATGTTAAATAAATTGTTACAAGTGGTTGCTTTTGGTTTCGTTTTGTTTCAAGGGATCAAAACTCTGTTTCTTCTAGTTTTGCTTTCTATGGTAGGCGTGCAAATTTAAATAATTGTATTAAACTACATTACTAAGTTTAATTAAATTACGTTGACAAAAAAAAAAAAAAATCTTTACCCAAATCCAATTTCTTTCGGGTTTTTTTTTGCGTACTTACACTCGAGAGAGACGGTAGACCCCGAGTTTCAATATTCTTCTCCGTCTCTCAGGTTCGCTTTTGATCGTTACGGGACCAAAAAAAATTCCCAAGTTAATGGCTCCAAAGCGAAAACCTCAGAAACAATTCAACAAATCGAACCATCAGAAACCTTCTTCAGGTCCAAAGCTTCAGATTTCAGCGGAGAACGAGGACCGCTTGCGACGTCTCTTACTTAACTCTGGCCGCACCGATCCTTCCATTCAGCCACTTATCCATAGTTCACTCACCAAGAACCAGAAGGCAAAGAAACTTACTAATGTCTACGAGAAGCTTTCTTGCGAAGGGTTCGTTGATGATCAGATTGAGCTCGCCCTCTCTTCTCTTAGAGTAACGCTCTATCCATCTCGCTTTTGCTGGATTTTGGAACTTTTACTTTACTTACCTACTAATAAGGCTGATACATTATGTCTATGTTTCCTTAAGGATGGAGCCACGTTTGAGTCTACCCTTGATTGGCTTTGCTTGAACTTGCCGAGTCATGAATTGCCAGTGAAGTTTTCTGCTGGATCTTCTCGCTTTCCTACTAGCGGTACATAACATTTCGCCTAGAAACTTTCTAAAGCGTATAAAATTCTCAGGAAATAGCATTACTTATTGTTACCTTCCAATCGATGTTGCAGGCGGTTCTGTAGGTGTGATATCGATCTCACATGATGATCGGAATGAGTGTTCAGAATCTTCAGTTAAGGTCACGCAGGAGGAACCTGAAGTTTTAGTTCAAGTGAAGAGCAAGCAAGATGAAGATACTCTTAGTTCTGACCAATCATCTCAAGCTGATTGGATCCGTCAGTATATGAAAAGACAGGAAGAGGTACTCATATAGAATGCTTCAACCAATTTCCACAAGCTTAGTACATGATATGCTAGTTTTCGTTAAAAATATAATCTGAAGGTGCAAAACAAAACAACAATTAACTCACACGTGAGTTTACTCATTGACTTAATTTTCAGGAGGAACTGGAATCTTGGGAAGATGAGGAAGATGGTTTTGGCTCAGGCAGGGAGGTAATTTAATTCTTTTCAAGGCTTCTTGTCCATTATGGTAACAAAATTGAATACAGTAGACTACATAGTGCGACCAGTTCTGTTATTGATTTAGATATGCTTATGCTTTTACTGTTTTCTTGTATGTTATCTTTCATGCACCTTACTCACTCTTTTGGTTTGATAGAAAGATTTAACCTTCTCAAAACAAGAATGTCTGGAAATTATTGAATATTGATCATGAATTGTTGTTTTGCGTTAAAGGAATTACATGGGTTAGGCTTATTAAATACTCTGTCATGGCAGAAGCTTATGTAGCTATTGTATTCGTTTTTCATAGTGTTTGTGGTTCTGCTGGTGGCGATGTGCTATATATTTTCTGTCCTATTTTTGTACAAGTGAGACATTTCTTCATTTGTTTATCATGATTATATTAAACAACAGACTTCAATCAGTTTGTTTTGCAACCATATTGGTCTCGTCTTCCATGATTTTAAGATGTTTTCTGTTGTGATATCTTGTTTCAAATGCTAGGTATCCTGTCCGAGGACTTTCGATGTGATCGCCAAAGAATATTATTCCGCAAGATCAGATGCTATTAAAGCAAAGGAGAAGCGTGATAAGAAAGGGCAGGAGCAAGCAGGTCTAGCCATTCGCAAGCTGAAGCAAGAAATATCTTCTCTTGGTTAAGTTTAAACTTTTAGTAATCAATCTGATAATCATTTGAATTCGTGCAGCTTTTCATGAGTTATATGTGTTTGTTTTGCAGGACTATCAGAAGCAATGTTGGAATCTGAATTTCAGCGTGACCATGCTTTTGAAGATGCTGCAGCAAAAGATTTAACCTCTCCCATGCCCGATCATGTTCATGAGTCAGTAAATGCGGACTCTCTCTCTATTCCGCCGATAGACGACTTGACCTTGGGTGAAAATCCTCTTGAGAGCTGTGGATCTGAGGAAAATCTACCCGAAACTATTCCCTCAAGTTCCCCAAAACAAGGATCAATTGCATCAAATGATAATTTAGAGGACATAGAGCTTGGCGATATGTTTTTAGAAGATGTCCTGCCTTCTGAAGCTTCACCACATGAAGTCCTGGAACTGCAGAAGAAGGAAAAGATGAGAGAACTACGCAGTGAGAAAAATCTCGGGAAACTAGATGGCATCTGGAAGAAGGTAACTCACTAACTCGTCATCACAAAAGACCTATTATCAATTCATCATAATTTTCAAAATATTATGACAACTAAATGCTGTGTAATGGTTTTGTTAATTGTTGTACATATGCCTGCTTCTTGTTTTTTTACTTCGTCACATATGCTGATATAATTATGATCCAGTAAGTGAGTTCTAACTAGGCTTAATAATACGAGATTTCGTTTGCAAACTACAACATGCAAACTTGTTTTTTCCCCTGTGATACTCCCTTTTTGTCTTGGTTTATTATAGTGCCAGCTTTATTTCTGGGTAGCTTCTTTTGTTAGACTCTCTCTTTAACATGCAAAACTTTACAGGGTGAGGCGCAAAAGATCCCAAAGGCATTTCTTCATCAATTGTGTCAAAGGTCAGGGTGGGAAGCACCAAAGTTCAATAAAGTAACTGCTGAAGGAAGTAATTTCTCATATACTGTAAGCATTATGCGTAAAGCCAGTGGACGAGGTAAAAGCAGACAAGCTGGGGGTCTTGTAACTCTTCAACTTCCTCATCAAGATGTGGAATTTGAATCTATCGAGGTACACATCTGAGCTTAGCATATGATATTCTCTTAATAAGCATGCTTAAAGGTATCCCATTAAGGTCGTGAAACTAGTCAGGGGTAGAACTTCTCAGAAGAAATTAAATTTTCCAGGTTCTGAGGAAAATAAAGTAGGACAGCTAGAAAGAAAGGTCTTTATTTTACTTTTTTTTTTCCAATATTGTTGCTCAAAATTTTGGAAATTTAGGATTATGAACTTTGTGAAAGTTGGAAGCTGTTGATTGGAAATAATCATCAGTGTGACCATGCGTGAATTATATTCTAACCATGTAATCAAAATGTTAGTTCATCGTGCACTTGTGGTGACAGGATGCACAAAACAGAGTTGCGGCATTTGCACTTCACAAGTTTTTTCCTGATTTACCTGTTCACTTTGCAATCACGGAGCCGTATGCCTCTCTAGTTTTGATTTGGAAACAAGGTGATTCTTATGAACTTTGTCTCAGTATCTAGTAGTTTTTTCACGTATAAATATTGTAGTGAGATTGCCAGCTATGTCACATAACTTTAGATTGATTGACATAGTTTATCATCACCTTTCCGTTTATGCTTAAATTGGCGTATTTTATTATAAAAAAGTTTCCAAACTGGTCCAGGAATTGGGGGAGTATGAATAAGCTAACTCTATAACAACTATGTTTTCATGATGAGTTTTGGACCTTCGGTACCTTTTGTTCGAATTATTTTGGCTATTAAAAACTGCATCAGTATTGACTCAAACTTGTTCCTCATATGAAGAAAAAATGAGAGAATAAGACATAATTTTCTGCTAAATGTTTTGCATATCTCTGATGTTACCATTCTAATTATCACTCATATATTCTTGTTTTGCAATATCTTTAGTTGCTCTAATAAAGTTGCTTTAAGCTTTCACAGAAGAATTATTGTGTACCGTACAAAGCACTGAAGAAGATCGAAGAGCTAATTTTGTTAATAAGTTACTTGAGGCGGACAATTTCAGTTTGACCGCTTCGACAAGTGGCAGAGGCGATGAACTTCCAGTGGTAGACACCTATGTCAAAGGGAAAGATGACCGGGGTGTTGTCAAATCTAACCACATAGCTAAACGTATGCTTGTCACGGATTTGTATCTGTGGTCTTGTAATCTCTTGAATAATGTAATGCTCAAGTTTACGGCCAAAATCCTTACCAGGAAATGTAAGCATTTAGTTTTGTGTTACAGGGGACTCTTCAATAGAGGCTATATGTTTATCTCTCAAACAAAAACAAGAAAACATAAAGAAAACACGGAAGTACAAGGTAGAATATTCTTGTTTATGTTTGAAGAGAAGATCTGTATCTAGAGATGGTAAAAAATGTAGTTTTATGCTGTATAGATATATATGTATAAAGCTTCCCAAACTGGTTAGCTCATTCTCGTAAGTAATATAGAATTTTGCTTTCTGCATGGTTAAATAGTTGTAACAACAGCTCTCACGGTTATTCTGTTATATTATTGCAGGATATGTTGAAAACTCGAACTGCTCTTCCTATATTTGAAGTGAAGAATGACATACTGCAGCATCTGAAAGAAAAAGATGTCTTAGTAGTATGCGGAGAAACAGGCTCTGGAAAGACTACACAGGTTTCACCTGACCTGTTGTTCCTTGTTACTTGGTGTTAATTATTTGTTTGCTCTTTTTGTTGTATCAATTTTCCATCTGACATTTGAGTCCTTTCTAACTGCTACGTTACCTCAGGTTCCTCAATTTATCTTAGATGATATGATCGATTCGGGGCATGGTGGATACTGTAATATCATATGCACACAACCTCGGCGGATTGCAGTGAGTATTTCGGTGTTAACTGTTAAGATAACATGCTTTTAAGTATTCCATGTGATTCATTTGCTTAAACAATGATCCCTTTATTTTCACTGATCTTTTTGTTTCTGCAAAGCTTCGTGATGTCAGTTAGCGTGCAGATTTCTTTCTACCTGTTTTTTTTATTGTCAGTAACTGGGTAATATGGTCTAGGCTATCTCTGTTGCTCAAAGAGTTGCTGATGAGCGTTGTGAATCCTCTCCAGGCTTAGATGATTCCTTGGTTGGTTATCAAGTTCGTCTTGAAAGTGCAAGGTCTGTCCTTAACTCAAACATTTTTTTTTCTATTATTTTGCGAACTTATAAGATTTTACGGTGCTCAGCTTGTACACCTTTCACTCTGTGCCCCAAGAAGCCAAATTAAATGATCGGATTTGATCTTGGCATTATATGTAGCATGAAATTTAAAGTAGTTATAGTTGTGTTGTTTGAAAAATCTGGCTTGTTTCTCATTGTAGAGCCGCAATAAAACAAGTAGATCGGAAAATGAGCAATTTAGTTTCAAAGGCTGAACTACCAGGACACTGGGATACACTTGTTGAATAGTAGATCTTTACTTCCTTTTTGGAAATGCAGTTCGATGAAAATTATCTTATATGTTCTCGGCCCACTGTAGTGATCAATTGACTAGACGTACTATTATGCTAGTTTGAGTGTTCTGCAATGTGATTTCTTCTAGACTTTCACGTTATTTCACTGCTTACTCAGCTCATACTGGTGTAGCAGTACTGCCTTAGAAACTGGTGTTAGATGGATATTATTTTTCTGCTATGTTGCTGTGCAACGGAATTGTGAAAATTATATATGTATGATACCTCATTATTGTGTTTTAGAAACGTAATTTCCCCTTTTTGTTGTGCTTTTCTGTTTTCCTTTGCTATTGTATTGTTCTAGTACAATATGATAATGGTCTTAAGATTTTCTGGTTTACCTTTACTAATGTTCCATGGAGTTGCGGATTAAACTTTTTCTTGGCATATTTGTATATTTGTTCAGGAGTGAGAAGACAAGGCTGTTGTTTTGTACTACTGGCATTCTACTAAGGAAACTAGCGGTACGTCCCCTAGTTTCTTAAATACACTCTCTTCAACCCCTATTACGTGTTAAAGTGTTTAAAGCTACTTAGAAAAAAGCACAATTTTATGAGCAAACATTATGGTGATGTGGTTAATGTTGCAATACTGTTGCTGCACTAAATAATGGATATTGGAAAACATGATCTTGCAGAAAAGATTCCAAAAACAGTCTTTATTACATAAGGGTAACATTGAAAGTCCAATAGTCATCATTAGTGGTTTTTAAGGGTATTTGCTGCAATGACAGTTTTAAGGAATTTGTAATTCTTGTTTTTGAGAAACTGCAGTCTTCCTCTAGCAAACATAATAAAAAAACCACAGTAAATATTTGTGTAGAGCTCTTTTTTGTTGATAAATATAACCTTATAATCAGTATTTTTATTGTTATCTGTTTACTCGTTTGTCCACATCTTGCAGGGGGATAACACCTTGAAGGATGTTACACATATTATAGTTGATGAAGTTCACGAGCGGTCTCTTTTGGTGAGTATTGACTGACTCGGTCACAATTTATAAGAAAATTGACACATAGTTTAGGGTTCTGCTTGAGAATCCATATATATCATCTAGTGAAGCACTAAAATATAACAACTTGCTAGGAAAGAAAACATTTTGTCACCTTTCTTTACAATATGCACTTAGAGTGAAACTCAACTACAATTTCATCATTTATAAAGGCGATATCCAATAAAGCTTGCATCCTTGGTCGTCTGTACCTTTTTTACGTCTTTCTTTCTTTTGGCATATTTTAAGTAGAGACTTTATTTATCTTGGTTCCACGTTTATTTTATGCTGAGCAGCATTATCAGAATCCCAATCTCCTCTTTCCATAAAGAATACTAGATTTGTTTATACTGTTTAAGTTTCATTCTTTTCTTATAATCATCTTTTAGGTGAGAAAACTCTTTTTCTTATTTTTTATTTCAGGGTGATTTTCTTCTCATTATTTTGAAGAGCCTGATTGAGAGGCAATCATGTGATAATACACCACATAAACTGAAAGTTATCCTAATGTACGTGCTGTGGCTTTTATTTTTCAAGGCAGATTGTGAATAGTAGTGAATGTAATTTGTGCTTGCTTCTATGGCGGTTCAGGTCCGCTACTGTTGACGCAGATCTATTCTCAAGATATTTTGCTCAATGCCCCGTTATAACTGCTCAAGGACGAACACACCCAGTTACTACTCACTTTCTGGAGGATATTTATGAGAGGACTAGTTACCATCTAGCTCCAGATTCTCCTGCTGCGCTAAGATCTGATTCATCCATTAAAGATAAGGTATCTAGATTATTCGTAACAGACATATCTTATATTATACTTCTATGTGATCCCTTTTTCACTTTGGCGAGCAACTCCCATGTTTTGGGCGTCTCTTCCATTCACTTATCTTGTGGAGTTCACACCAGTTAGCTCATATCTCGTAGAACTAGAAATAGTTTGTTGCAGGAGCTAGATACTTGAAACTTTTTATTTATGAGTTGTCTTGTGATGTTGTATTTCATTATATTTCTACTTGAGGAATGTTCCATTAATATGGATAATCTTTGACTATCTACTCAGCTAATATGTACGTCAAGCGCAAAGGATTTGTATGTAATTGCCTTTTCTTTTTTTGTGGGGCCTTATATGGAATGGTCTTTTGATTTTTGTGGGGCTTAATATGTGAATGCCTTTTGAATAAAATTGTTTTGTAGGATTCTGAAATTTGTATTCTAGTGTTTATTTTCTGTAATCCGTTTAGCCAGCATAAGTGAATTTGTGGATATTGTGTAGTGAGTATATGGATTTGTTGTCTGCAGCTTGGTTCTGTAGATGACCGTAGAGGAAAAAAGAATCTTGTAATGGCTGGCTGGGGCGATGATTATTTGCTTTCAGAGGACTGTCTTAACCCGTTTTATGTTTCCAGTAATTACAATTCATACAGTGATCAAACACAACAAAATCTGGTATGCTACATTTCCAGTATGAGCTTCTTTTCCTCTTATTCTCGTAGTTTCCCGAGTCTCCATAACATGTGACTGCTGTGCAGAAAAGGTTGAATGAGGATGCTATTGACTATGAACTTCTTGAAGAGTTGATATGCCACATTGATGACACTTGCAAGGAAGGAGCAATTCTTATATTTTTGCCTGTAAGATGATACTGCGGTCTTTTTGTGTTAATTGAGAATTAATTATCTTGCCTATTTCTTCAGCTTGACATTTATATGGTTAATAACAGGGAGTGTCAGAAATTTACATGTTACTCGACAGGTTAGCTGCTTCGTATCGTTTTCGTGGACCTTATGCAGATTGGCTTCTTCCTCTACATTCTTCTATAGCATCTACAGAACAGAAAAAAGTGTTTCTGCGTCCCCCTGAAGACATGCGGAAGGTGATTTTTTGAATATTTATATCATTTGTTGCATTATTGCTTTGCATGATTTAATTGCGTAGTTTCCTGGCGGTGGGTCACTTTTGATTGACTTGTTCCAGACGGAGCAAATTTAATGGCTTGATCATTAGTGCCTTTGTTTGCATTTGGTCTATTGGAATCAATCTAAAGTTAGTAGGGGCTCTAGGCTGACTCTGGCTGAGGGTTGAATATGGATGCATATTGTTTTTTGATTATTAGAGGTTTAATTTCATCTCGTGCACTATGTGTTTCCTTCAATTTCCAATAGTTAATGAGGTTGAGTGATATGCACAATGAATAACATCAGTTGTGGTTTAAATACTAAGAGACAGAACATCACTTATGGTTCATAAGTAAATATGTTTGTTCCATGGACAACTTTTTTCTTTACTACCTTCAGATAGACAAAAGGGTTCCCCAGTCAGTACATTTTTTCGCGCAAGACTATTTTGGGATTACTATGTCAATTATATATCTCAAAGTTAAGAATAATATACGCAGAACCATTTAATTCATTTTATGACTTGATAAAATGAACATTTACAAATCTTTAGAAGATATAGCTAAACGGGGTTCGTGGCTTCTTAAAAGATAGCTGCAAATACTAGCTAATTGAAATATTATGTTAATTATATGAGTGCCGTATTACTTTGAACAAATGCATGTGCTACACTAAATATTTGGAAGATATTTTCCTTAAATAATACGATATAGGTTGCACAGACTTTACAAAGTCCATCAGATTCATCTTTTGCACCATTGTATGTTCAGGTTATTGTAGCTACAAATATTGCAGAGACCAGTCTAACAATTGGTGATGTGGTGTATGTGATTGACAGTGGAAAACACAAGGAGAATCGCTATAATCCCCAAAAGGTATTCCCAATTTTAGTGAATCAGTTGCATTTTCCTTTTTCTGTTATGCTTGTAGACAATCAATCATCTGTTTTTGATATTTATTTTCTCTCCTCCCTTTAAACTCAACCTTTTTCGGCAAGTTGTAAAATCATAGACATTTTATTTGTGGGACCTTCTTTTGGGACTGATATCCTCTATTTTTGTATACTATTAACCTACAGCTTGAAATACTTTTCAGTTATCCATGTTGTCGAAACTCATTGGATATATAAAGAGTTATTTGATGAGAATTTTTGTTCGTCTCTCGTCGTAATTGTTTCATGATCGTTGTATTTATTTGAAATGTTATTTGGTGCTCAATTTTATCTTCGTAGAAATTGTCAAGCATGGTGGAAGATTGGATATCTCAAGCAAATGCAAGACAAAGAACAGGAAGAGCTGGACGTGTCAAACCTGGAACTTGCTTTTCATTGTACACACGCCATAGGTTCGAGAAACTCATGCGTCCTTATCAGGTGTTATTCTTGTAGGTCCTTTCCTGGTCTCTTGTTCACTTGGTTTTAGCCCATAATCTGATCAGTTCCATCCTGATGACAAGGTTCCTGAGATGCTGCGGATGCCATTAGTAGAATTATGTCTACAAATCAAATTGCTTGACTTGGGTCACATTAAGCCTTTCCTATCCAAGGCAAGTGATATCAATTTTAGTAACAAAAGAAATAACATTATTATCTATCTGATTCTTCTTTACACTTGCTTTCTTTAGGCTTTGGAACCTCCTAGCGAAGGTGCTATAACCTCTGCAATTTCATTGTTACATGAGGTACGATATAAAAGAATGAAGTCTTTCTTACCTAAAAACACTTAGCTCTTGCGATTAGTCACATTTGATACATTGAAAAGTTATGAAGCCTGTAAATTTGACACATAGCTGATGCGTCTGAGAATGTCCTGCAGTGTGGCTGATTAATCTTCTCTCTGTTGTAGTCTTAGGCTTTAGTCATTTTGATTTTGTTACTATTAAAAAGTTCTCCATACTCTGTTCTTGGGACCACTGATTTTAGTTCAGATTGAAGGTGTGTCAACTCAGTAAAAGAAATCTTTGCATACCCTCATGAGTTTTCTGTGCTGAGTCTTTTTTTATTTTTATGAACCCTGTCTTGTTTAGGTCGGTGCTGTTGAAGGGGATGAAGAGTTGACACCACTTGGTCATCATTTAGCAAAGCTCCCTGTTGATCTGTTGATCGGAAAGGTTTGCTTCAGTAACATGACTGCTGTACTAAAAATTTTGAGTTGGAGGACTTGGACCACTTGTTCACTTCCTTATCATATATATTTATATTCTTTCCTATCCTCGCAACATCTCATCATTTTTTCCTTTCATATTCTTTAGAAGAGTGCTGCCTTGGTTTCAGTGTCATGATCATCGATATAGTTATATAGAGTATATCTTGTAATTTTTTACACTATCACGACTATGTGTTTGAAAAATTGTAGATGCTCTTATATGGCGGAATATTTGGCTGCTTATCGCCTATTCTCTCGATTGCTGCTTTCTTGAGCTACAAATCACCATTTGTATATCCCAAAGATGAGGTAGTTTTTTAACGTTCTCAAAACTTTGGCTTATTTTTACAAGGAGGTCGTCCACTAAATCTGTGTTGGGTGGTTGTTTTTTTTGTAGAAGCAAAATGTTGACCGTGTTAAACTTGCTCTTTTATCTGATAATCTGGAGAAGTCAAGTGATTTAAACAACAGTGACAAACAATCTGATCATATCCTTATGGCGGTTGCGTATGACAAATGGGTGAGGATATTGCATGAGGTATGTGTTAAAGGGATATTTTGAAATTAGCTTCACTTGTATATGTACTTAGATGACATCTTGGAGAGAGAAATATTTCTAAGCTTTCTAACATGTAATTTGTTGAGAGATAGAAATTGGGTTTTTGGGTTGTATCAGTAATATGAATGGATATTAAGGTTTAAAGATGTAACATGAGTTTCTTAGGGAAGAGAAACTAGGGCTGGGTTCTTGACGGAAGCTGTTACAATCTTCTAATAAATAACCCAGGAACCATGGAGGCATGGATTTGAATTTCACGTTGTTTGTATGTGGGCTTTACATGCATTACTTTTTTGGTTAAGTATTTGGATTGAACAAGGGTCAACTTATCCATGATCTTGAGCTGTTCGTTGAACAGTTGAGCATGGGTGGCTTGGAATCTATTATATACTGTTTTAACACAATCATCTACATAATGACATCCCCTGTGTTTGTGATGTTTGCAGCGAGGAATGAAAGCTGCACAAAGGTTCTGTGAAGCAAAGTTCTTAAGTAGCTCAGTGATGCGGATGATAAGGTATATTTTCTTTCGTCCTTACCATGCTTTTTCTCTTACGTTTCGAGGGATAATCTTCAGATTTGAGGTGGCCTGACTCATTATGTGCAAAATGAAGAAAACTAAACATTTATGTTTGTGACGTTTTCTGCTGCCCGGCAAGCTTGACCAAGGATGTTATTCGTTTATTTGGTTTCTTCAGTCAAATCTGATTTTGTTGCTTTGTCACAAATATCAGAGACATGAGAGTACAATTTGGCACATTACTTGCGGACATCGGGCTCATCAATCTTCCTAAAACAGGAGAGGTAACATCTGAAACATTTGTTAATATGCATAAAGAACCCATTTGAAGACCTTAACTCTAATGATAGCTTGGAGGGAGAAAAAAGGAGAATCTTGATGTGTGGTTTTCTGACCGAACTCAACCTTTCAATATGTATTCACAACAACTTGAAGTTGTTAAGGTAAAGTACATTCGATGCTGTGCTGCTCAGAGGAACAATTCATGTGATTGATTGGGAAAGTGTTTTCTGTGGACAGGCTATAATATGCGCAGGATTGTATCCTAATATCGCATCGAACGAAAAGGGAATTACAGAGGCAGCGTTTAATAGTTTGACAAAGCAAACAAAGAGTTATTCAGCATGGTACGATGGCAGACGGGAAGTCCATGTCCATCCATCCTCTATAAACAGCAACTTCAAAGCATTTCAATACCCTTTTCTTGTATTTCTTGAGAAGGTAACTTTACTTTTATCCATCCGACTTACTTGCCTCTTCGTTTTATATCATGTAAAATTTGTAACCAGCTAAACATGCGTATCTTTTAGGTGGAAACAAACAAAGTATATTTGCGAGATACAACTATTGTTTCACCTTTCTCCATTCTACTTTTTGGCGGCTCAATAAATGTTCATCATCAGGTAGCCTGCTCAAGTATAAGTATAACAAGTTTATATTTGTGGTATTGCCGTAAAGAGTAAAGACCTTATCTTTGGTTACAGAGTGGATCAGTTATGATTGATGGGTGGTTGAAGCTAGCAGCACCAGCTCAGACCGCAGTTTTGTTCAAAGAGCTTCGGTTAACCCTGCATTCCATTCTCAAAGATCTCATCCGAAAACCTGAGGTCGGTTGGTTACATGTTGGTTCTTTTTGTTTGATCCACTTGCTCACTCTCCTCTCTATTATTATTATTATTATTACAGAAATCAAGTATAGTCCACAACGAAGTTGTCAAATCTATGGTGCATCTCCTAATAGAAGAAGGCAAACCGCAACACACATGAACTAACTATCGCTATATAGTCGGATATTGTTTCACTCAGATTCTCAAAGCTCATTATTTCTTACAAGACATTAATATATACTCTCCAGTTCTTAGAGACTTTTCTCTTTAAANTTTTTTCTTTTTTTTTTTTTTTTTTTTTTTTTTTTTTTGCAATTTTTGCAAGGAGATTCTCAAAACACCATTTTGAGTTTTATTTTCAAGTCGGAGCTTTATTTTATAGGAAAAACAAATTTATACCTAAAAAATTTGGATCAAAAACTTAAAAAATTAATATAATTTAGAGTAGAGGTGGGCATATTTTCCGCTCCGTCCCGTCTTGTGTTCTTGTCATGTTATTTCCGTTCCATAAAAAAATATATTTCTATATGAAACACTTTTACATTTCCCAAATCGAAATGGGACGGGACATGATGGTAACAGGAGTTCGCGATGTCCCATTTGGAACAAGTATACAAGATTATATAAATATATTATATAATCATGTTTCACATATGTATACAAATATAAATACACTAATTTCTTATGATCCTAATATTTATGGTTTAGATATTAATTAAGATTAAAACTATATAAAGTAAACCTAATTAGATACTAGTAACGATTACAACTAAATTGTTTTTGTGCTTCTAAAAAAACAATAGAAGAAGAGTTCATTCCTAATTCCACAGAGACACGACGCTATGATATATATATATATTTTTGTTAATTAAGAAGATACAACCCACTAAGAGGCACAAATGTTCTCACTAAGAGGAAGATAGAAACCCATAAAGGGTAATTGACCTCACAGATGAGGTGATTGACAATTCTTAAAAAGAAAAGAACTTCCGAAGAAGAACAAAGAACTCCCGAAGGAGAACATAGTCTAGAATAATCTAGACTACAAAACATTTTGCTATCTCCTATATCCCTGAGAATCCGTCTAAGACCGAAACATGCGATATTAGAAAGCATTATGACCCAAAGAAGGTGTATTCCTAAAACTAATACAAATATAATAACGACATTTAAGACAAAAAAAATACTAATACTATCATAACAAAAAGCCTGATCCATAATAATTTTGGGCCTAAAGAGAAATGTACAGAGGCCCAAATTCCAGCCCAACAATAGATGGTGATTCTGAAACCCTCGAGCTAGCCAACCCCAGCCGCCAACAAACAACCTCCCAGATGGAGCAAGTCCGGCGAAGCCAAACAACCACCGCATGCCGCCACCACCAACATCGGAATAGCAGAAAGGTTCCGAGAACACCATAAGACACGAACCATGCAGACCAAAATCCATCCCCGACCAAGATCCAAATCGCCGCAATCCACACCAGAACAACCAACACCGGAAGAAACCAAAGTCAACAACAATTTGTCCATCTCTTAGTCGCATGCAGCCCGAGCACCACTTCAAGGATCTACAACAGAGAATCGAAAGTGAAAGCATAGGTAGATCTGTGCCGGAACCAGCTGAGGAAGAAGATGGACATGCACGGCGGCGATGGTAGATCCGATAGAAAGAGAGCACCGGCGAGGGATAGCATAGCGATATTCGGGAAAAACAGGTGGGAGGAAACCGAGAAAAAGAAGACAAAACGAAAAGTAGAAAGGGGCCGCTGGGCGCCGGCGATGAGGCCGGTCGCAGCGGCGGAGGAGGAAGACCAGCGATGAGCTCAAAACAGCAGAGATAGAGAGAGTTTGGCTATGATACTATTTAAAACACATATAATTGACCTTAATGCTATTTAAAACATAAATAATTATTTTAGTCTTTGTGATTATTATTTTTGTGTCATCGAAGATTAACTAAGTGCTATAAAAAAATGTTGTATTTTCATGAATTCCCGTTCCCGTCCCATCTCGTTCCCGTCCCATCCCGTTCTCGTCCCATCCCGTTCCCATCCCGTTCCCATCCTGTTCTCATCCCGTTCCCATCCCGGATCTAAAATGGGACATATATTTTTGTTCCCAAATTTCTGTTCTGTTTCGAATTCTCGTTCGTCCACCCCTAATTTAGAGAGAGGAAGAGATGAGCGAAAAGAGAGGTTTGTTATTGTATTTGTGTTGTGATTTTCAAATGAAAATGAGATGTATCTAATAGTTTTTAACTAGACAACTTAAAACAAATCGCAAGTAACAGTGATGATCATGGTATTCAAAGGAGAGTGTTGCAAAAGAAAATGTGATAATTGATTCAAGTAAATCAAATGGGTAATAGAAAAAGTACAACCATGTAAGTTTCCTCTCAAGTGAAGATGTCATCTTTGTATGTTTCATTGATGGTGCATTTCAATGTTGTGATCATGCTTCCTGAATATTGAGGTAGGTAATAATTTTGTGAAGAGATCTGCAGCATTGTCGCTTGATCGAACATATTTCACTTCTTTTTTTTATTCTTCTCGAGTTATTGGGTATATGAAAAAAATTTGGTGGAATATCTTTGGTTTTATCACTCGGTAAATCCTTCTTTCATATGTGCAACACATGCAACATTGTCTTTGTAAAAGATAGTTGGTTAGGCTTTTACATGAATTCCACTGATGGGTTGTATATATTGACTCATTGATCTAAACCATACACATTCTTGACCCGCCTCATGAAATGCGATGATTTTAGCATTATTCGAGGAAATGACAGCAAGTGTTTGCTTCTAAGAACACCATAATATAGCAATCCTCAAATTGTAAGAAAATATCCCATTTGTGATTGAGCTTTATGTGGATATGACAAATATCCTACATATGCAAACCTAATAATTTGACAATTTAATTTTTTAGTATAAAATAATTATAGATTAGTGGTTCCTAGAAAGTATCGAAAACATGCTTAATCCCTTTCCAATGTCTTCGAGTAGATGACGAACTGAATCTTGTTAGAAGATTAATGAAAAATGATATATCAGGTCGAGAGCAGATTTCAAGATACATAAGAGCTCCAATAACACTTAGATATGATGATACTTCATGACCAAATTACTTTATTTTCTTCAGGTGGTCTACAAGGATCATTTTCACCATTAAGTGATATAACGACCATATGAGTACTTAGAGGCGTTGGCTTATCCATATTGAAGTGTTTTAACACTCTTTTTGTATATATGGTCACATATACCATTTTTAATATGTAAGGCAAGACAATATTTTGTCTTTCCTAAATCTTTCATCTCATATCGTCGTTACAGATAGTTCGACGTATTTTGTATCTTTTTTGGATTTCCAATAATGTTTAGATTATCAACATATAGCATGAAAATCACAAATTCCTATGTTTTTTTCTTGATGAAAACACAAAAATATAAGATTATTTATATATCCTTCTTTTGTTAAATGTTCTCTAAGATGATTGTACCCCATACGTCCATATTGATTTAACCCATACAATGATCTTTGCAATTTTATCGCACATAGTTCTTTATATTTGGAACTTATTGCTTTCGCATTTTGAATCCATATGGAATTCTCATATATATATCATTATCTAATGATTCATATCAATATAGTGTACCGACATCCATTACACGCATTCCAAGAATTTCCTTAACATCTAGACTCATTAAGATTGTAGATGTGATTGCATTCGTTACAGGATAATATGTTTCCTTGTAATCAATTTTAGATCCTTGGAAAAGACCCTAGGCTACAAGAGAAAATCTGTAATTCAAAATCTCGTTGTTCTCATTCCGTTTTCTTATGAAAACCCATTTGTAAATACGTGAGAACAATAAGTCTGAGTACATTTCGTTTATTAAGCGAATCAAGTTCCAATTTCACTGCATATTTCCCTTTAATCTAATTAGGTCTCTTTTGACATTCTAATACAGAATTTGGTTATGGATTTTTATTTTTCTCATCTATTTATTAGGGAAAAAGTAAGAAAAAACATCCTCAATATTATCCATTTCTTTTTGTTTATATATCATATTGTTATGGATGTAGCTAACTGAAACTTCATGATTTTCTTCAAGCTCATTGAATTTTGCATCTTTGTTAGATCCACGATTCGTTTTTTGCAGAATATTTTATGCTATTTTGGATGGATCATGCATTTCAACTTCCTTTTTTTTAGGATTTTATCCTTATAACCTTTAGGTGAACTATGCTTCAAGCATACTTTAAACTAACATGTATCATCTATTTTTCATGCTTATGTGGTATTTTAATATGAGCATGAGCATTTGCAGCTGAAATATATGATCTAGTTACCATCTTGATATTTGCAAATTCATCAGGTAGCTGATTGGCTATACTTTTTAAATGCATAATTCGCCGAACTTCTTGTTCTAACTGTTATGTAGAAAAATCAAGATGTAACCGTGATGGTACATGCATTTGATCTCTTTTTCTACTTGTTTGTCTTATCTCCCTAGAATCGAGAAATCTTTTTCATCAAGATGACACTCAACAAAGTGTGTTGCAAACGTGTCGTCAGTTTGTGGTTCTAGGTATCGTATAATCGATGAATAATTATAACCAACATATTTACCCACTCTTCTTTGTAGTCACATCTTTGTATGTTGTGGTGGTGCTAAAGGCACATATACTTCCCAACCAAAGATTCATAGATGTCATACATGTGGTTCTTAGCCAAATGTTAGTTGTAATGGGGAATATTTTTTATATGTACTTGGTCTTATTCAAATGAGTGCTTCTGCATGTAAAATAGCATGTCTCCATATAATTTTCAGAAGTTTTGATCTCATGATTAATGTTCTTGTAATTAGTTGCATATATTTAATTAATGATTACAACACATTATTTTGTGTATGAACATGAGTTATAGGATGTTGAAATTCAATCTTTGTTACCATGCAATAATGATTGAATGCTTGGGATGTGAATTCAGCAATATTGTCTAGTCTAACATTCTTATAAGAATAACATGGGACTGAGCTTTCAGTTTAATAATTTGAGTAAGAAATCTCGAAAACGTAATGTTTCAAGATGATAATAGACAAACATGTGACCATTTACTAAATGCATCTATTAATGCCATAAAACAGTAGACTCGTCCACATGTATGTATTGGTCCATGCATATCGCCTTGAATTCTTTCAAGAACTTTGGTAATTCTTTATCAATTTTGGTTGGTGATGGGCTTATAATTAATTTTCTAAGAGAACAAGCAACACATATCATTTTAATTTTGTGATATATTTCACGGGATTTTAATGGATGACCATGTAAGTTTTCTATAACGTTTTGCATGATTGAGGTGTTTGGATGACTGAGGCGATCATGTCGTAAAGTAAAATGTTGTGTGTGTATGTGTGTGTGATGCAAACCATATGAAAGCCATGTTAACTTTTTAACCATAATCCTTTTTCAGGATTTATCAGAAGTTATATACATATACTTATTTGGGTTGG